>KZ118910.1:17018-44442 GCA_002153405.1 Mycosphaerella populi pn0402 | reverse complement strand
CAATGCGATTGATGATGCATATAAGATTCTAGAAGGCGACTGGTGAAATTTGATCCGTGCAGAACGCAAATTGGCAGAGGTTAGGAAGTAAGAAGTATTTGCCGGGTGCTAAATCAGGGTACAGACCAGGCTCAAGGCGATTGGTCGCCCTCTAGTCTCATCCAGTCACCTACGTGGACCAGTCAAAATCCAGTTTTCAACAAGGCGTCCAATAATTTACAGCCATTGCTTCTAAAGTATTTTATGTGATACCCTCGATCCATCTCTGTGTGTTGCTGAAATCCACCCTTCTATATTTTCAATGCCCCGTGGTTAGTTTCTAAGATGCAACTTTCCCGTCCAATTGTCAGTTCTTCTCTACATATACTACGAGGCGTATTAATAATTAACAATTATGCCTGTTACGTTAATCCGCCTCTCTGAATAAATGACATATTAGTAAGATGTTTTCGTATCGATTCAAACTGATTTTATTTTTCAAAGACCTGCCTATCCAGCTGAAGGTCGGCCAACAAGAAAAGATTTTCTATATTTATCCTCAGCCTTTTATACCATTCAGTTTATCAGTAATATATACTCGAGTATATGGGTCTTAGAAAAATAAAGCCCAAGAACCAATTGATTCAACTGAGTTTGATAAGTATACGATTGTTTGCTTCTTAAGCTATGTCTACATGCACGATCACTACCCGTTACCCGCTGCCCCGGAGTCAAATTTGGAAATTGTGGAGCAGATAAACAAGGTTAATTTCAAAACATCTGCTCCCTGTAACGGTCTATTCGGTGGCGAGGATACATACTAATTCCTCTTTAGTCTATCAAAATTGCTAAAGTCTCACGTAATCTGCATGCCATAGAAAGTACAGAGCCATCCAGGATCGCCGTCTATGGTTGGAGTCAGGGAAGCTCTGTCAAACCCTTATTACATAATCTGCGTTGCTAGATTTAGTTAATTTGGTAATTTAAGTTACGTTTTGACGTCGAACGTAAAATTACATAAAGAAGAAAGATATAAGTCTATGTACAGCACTAGTAATGATCTAAAAATAAAAAACCTAGCCGTCAGCCTAACGCAGTTGCCTCTCCCTAGTTCTTCCCAACTCTTGCAACGATTGATCCTGTGAATTAGTACAGAATGGCAAACCTGAGCCACATTGCAGCATAAGATGACTGTACACATGATTATCAGCAAGAAAAGACTCACTATATTACAATGGCCGAGTTAGCAGAGTGTAGCGGGCGTTCTATACGTACATCGAAATATTATCTCGTATAAGTGGGTCCTCGCTAGTACCTAGTGGAACAGCGGTAGCGCACGTAGCGTGGTCTCGTCTGGAGACCGAGTCGAAGAAATGAATAGAAGATGCCAAACACAAACCTCCGTCGAGGTCGTAGCGCGTCTAAAAGACCACCTAAACTCTCATGCTATTAGCGATACTAACGAACCTGACGAACGGCAACCATTCGGGGGTTGAACATGTTGATTCCTTTTTCGATGCTAGCTATTGATCCTACCTACACCTCTCTGCATGGATGACTAATACACTAAATATAACTACGTGTGCGAATCCCCCACTACACTAGGTAGACTAGTAGACTAGTAGCCTTACTAGTTGCAGATTCCTTGGGGGCTTTCGTATCCGAGCCTTACCATGATTATTCCCCTGAGGCCCCTTGCGAACCGCGAACCCCGCTATGGTAATCTTCACCGGCTAAATCTGCTTTCTGACCTTCCTTGCCCGTTTGGCAAGAAACTCGCCATATGCCAGCTTCCAAAGGCGGGCGCAGATGGGGGAGTGTGCTACCGCTGACATTAGTACTTACACAACTCTTTGGCCATGTCCAGGCCCAGAATTCTACGTCTAATCCCCTGGAAGGTTGGCAATTAGACGACACAAGTCGGTCAAGCTGGGATATACTGTGGACATGTTTGACGACAATATCAGCCTGCACGTGGGCTTCGCTTCATTTTCAACTACCCGTCTTTGTGAAGGGATCACGACGCGCATGGCTCAAATTTCGTGCATGGTGTTTAACACTTATTTCGCCGGAACTCGTACTCATTGCTGTGGCGGTCGATTTTCATAGCGCCAGAGATGTCGCCGTGCAGGTAAACAAGGCATTTCGAGCCACTCTAGGGGAAACAAAAAGTCAAGAATCCCGGTCCAGCAAAGAGAGAACCACCGCCTGCGACACTGCTTCTCATAGGCAGGAGAAATATCGAGAGTGGACTATGACACACGGCTTTTGCGTTGTGATGGGTGGGTTCCAACTCCGGACAAATGATGGCTGGCTGTACACAATTTCGGCAAAGAATATCATTCCGCTTATCGAAGCTGGAATAGTTCGACCCTGCGATCTTGATGAAGAAGAAATCAGAGATCATGCAAAGGCGGACGTGGTTGCGAAGCTCTTGGCGATATTACAAAGCCTCTGGGTTACGGTCAACATTCTTGCCAGGTCCGCTTATGATCTGCCTATATCACCAATTGAAATCTCTACCGTTGCGTACGTCCTATGTGCAATATTCATGTATGCACTATGGTGGTGCAAACCAAAAGATATGGAAACTCCCATCACCCTTCACATCGCCCATAATCGTGATAGCGAAGAAATATCTTCATGGGTCCACAATATTCTTAATTCGCGGCCATATCTATGGCGACATCCAACAAAAGAGATAGTAGATGAGGAAATCAAGAATGCGAGAGATCCCAAAACTCCTACATTCCGAAACCCAAGACACAAGATCTGGACAGTGGAGACCAGTGATGCCATGATTAGTGGCAAATTATCTCCATTAAACGAAGCGATTTTAACGATATGCGCTGCTGTTGGTGTTCAGGCCGTGAGTGCAATCCATCTGGCTGCGTAAGTTCTTAGAATCACCTCTCTCTCTCTCATACAGCATGGGTAATTGATGCTATGACTCTAGGTGGAATTTTATATTTCCTACTTTGGCCGAAAGATGGGCTTGGAGGATATTGTCACTGATAAGTATCATAATACCTTGGACTTCGTTCTGGATAGCCATGGTTCCTTTGTCCCTAGCCTGGGCTGTCAAACATTTTGATTTGCATATGCCATGGCTAGGATCTTATATTGATCCCGAAAGCCGGAGAAATTTACTGGAGGGTTTCATTTTTGAATCCGTCTTTTACATTTACTATTTGGCACGAGTGGGGCAAATCATTTTGATGCTTATTTCTCTTCGTGCTCTCCCCGCTGGATCTTTCATTGGCATCGACTGGCTTTCAAGCATTCCTCATATATGACTTTGGTCAAGATCGGAGATGCCCGCGCATACAGACCCGCCCAGGTTCGCCTTCCATGTTGGAGACAGAGAGACACTCTTTCAAACCCTAGTCACATGATACAGTAAATATACAAGTTTTGTACCTGCCTGTAATAATACCAATTCCTTTTCATTGAGCGTAAAACAAATACAAAAAGCCTATTATTTTCCGAAGCCGCTCATAATCCCATGGTTTACACCGATTTGAAGACCGCTATTCGAACTTCCAAAGACCACATTAACTGAGCGGTCTTGATTTTCCACCGCAGCTTTCAGTCTAGCATCTTCCAGGGCTTCTGAGGAACAATGCTCTCGACCTAATCTTTTTTGTCGTATTGCCATAGCCTGCTGAAATAGCTCACCTGCTCTCACAATTTGACAATCCATTTCATACGCCCCTGCGAGGACATAAAGAGATGCTTCTCGATCTGGATGCCATTCGGCAAGAGTTTTTTCTCGCAATACAACCACATGCTCGAGTAGCTTCACTGCTCTCTTGATCTCGCCGTTTGCTTGACACGCTCTTGCGAGGATGTGCTGCGATGCTAGCAGAGAGGGATGGTCTTCAACAAGTGTTGTCTCTCGAACTGCGACGACATATTCGAGCCACCTCACTGCCTCTTTAATTTGGCCATCGGTAAGATACACTGTAGCTAGCACTTGCTGGGATGCCAGTCTATCGGGATGGTCTTCGGCCAGTGATTTCTCCCGAATTGCAACGACATACTCTAGTAACTGCATTGCTTCCTTGATCTGGCCGTCAGCCTGGTACGCTCTTGCGAGGACATGCTCCGACGCCAGTCGCGCGGGGTGCCTTTCGGCAAGTGTTCCCTGTCGCACCGAGACCACATACTCCAATAGTTCTATTGCCTTTTTGATCTGGCCGTCTGCTTGATAGATTCCTGCAAGTTGATGCTGGGATGCTATGCGAGATGGATGTTCTTCGTCGTGTATTTTCTGTCGTACCGTAACGACGTGCTCCATAAGCTCCAGGGCTTTTCTAGTTTGGCCATCTGAATGATATGCCATCGCTAGTACTTGCTGAGATAATAGTCGATCAGGATGGTCTTCCGCAAGTGTTCTCTCTCGCATCCCTTTCACATATTCTAGCAACTTCACTGCTTTCTTGGTCTGGCCATCTAGTTGATGGGCCCTTGCGAGTTCATGCTGAGATGAAAGTCGATCAGGATGCTCTTTGGCAACTGTCCTCTCGAGAACTATGACTACATGCTCCAATAGCCCCAGTGCTTTCTTGATTTGACCGTCCGATTGATACACCCGCCCGAGTTCATGCTGAGAATTCAGTTGGGAGGGGTGCTCATCGGCTAATATCTTTTGTCGGACCGCCACCACATGTTCGAGCATGTCCATTGCTCTCTTAAACTGGCCGTTCGCTTGATAGGCTCGTGCTAGTTCATGCTGCGTTCTTAGCCTGGAAGGGTGCTCGTCATCACAATGACTTTCTCTCCAATTTAAATCTGCTTCGAAACAACGAATGGCATCCTTCGTCCGCCCGTCCTCTAGGAGGCACATCCCAACTTTAAAGCATAGCTCGTATCTCTCCTCTATATCCCGTGATATATTAGTCCAGAGAAGTTTAAGAGCATGCGGCAGGTATGATCTCCATAATTCTCGATGTGCCCAGTCGCTAGGCGGGAATACTATTGCCATATGCTGCGTCGAGCTTTCAAGAACTCGTGACATGTCACCTTCTGTTTGCACCCATGACCGCGTCACTAGCTGTACCAGGCTGTGCATATCAAATATCTTGCCGTCTTCTCGCTTGGTAATGAACGCATAGCCACACAAAGTACCAATGGCGAATTCCATTTGCTCTTCCGAATCTAAGGACGGGATTAGGGATCGTGGAATCGCCTTTGTTTCAATGCAAGACATGAATGCCAGCAGCTCAGCGGCGGCAGTTTCCGACTTTTTGATTTTATTGAAGGAGATCAACCATGTTGTAGCAACGGCATTTTGAAGCCCAGGGTATCGAGTTCCGTCACGAAATTCCCTGCTCATTAAGCTTATCCTGTCGTGTTCAGTACCATGCATCAAGTCAAGGTATCGTGAGGTCGAGATATTAGTCCTATTCATATAGGCAGTCGCCTGCGTGATGGCTAAAGGCAACCAGTCAAGCTCCTCGAGTAACTGTGCTGTTGCCGCTTGATTGCAGAGCAGATCCTTCTCTATAACTTTCTCAACGAAAGCGGTAGCTTCCTCCGGGTTCATGTTCTGAAGTTCGATGACGTCCTTTCCCGCGAATGACACCGCAACTTCACGTGAACAAGTGGTCAGTAACGTCACGCCGTTATCACTCACTGGCAAGTTCTCATATAGCCCGCCTAAGGAGTCTGGGCTACCGAAAAGCAGCTCTAAATCATCTGCATTATCGATTATTAAAAGCCACTTTCCAGCTGCCTCTGAGCTTAGATGCCGCTTCACCATTTCCAAGACGTTTTCATCATCTGTAGCTTTGTGGATAGCAAGCTTTCTCACGATTTCCGAGTAGGCTTGCTTGAAACTTCCTTCGCTCAACGCGGGAACCCAGTAGATAGAATATCCTGGTAAAAGCTCCTTCGCCCAGTAAGCAAGCTGTAGAGCAACTTGAGTTTTTCCGACACCTCCCAGTCCAAAAAGTGCCATTGTTGGGGTTTGGGTGAAGAACTTGTGCTTGAGCCAATCCAATGTGCTCTCACGTCCAGTAAAGTGGCGATTAACTATAGACGGGATGACATAGTGGGCCTGGGATTTCCAGTCTGGTAATAGATCAGTAAATGACACTTTACGGCTAATTGAGTTGTTATTGTCACCAGTAGCTGTTTCCCTGCAGCCTGAAGTATAAGATTGAATTTTGTCAGAACAGATTGGTTGAATGCCAGATCTACCTATTGGCAAAGCATCCCGGGTGAAAACTTCAACGAACTTCTCGATTGCCATCGACTGTTCAGAGAGATAATTCCGAGTGTGCGCGGAGATTGTGCTAGCTTGCTTCCAGTCGGATAATGTGATGTCTTGAAGACCTTGATCAACATTGAACCGATAGTATTCGCCGCTTTCACTGTAGCGATGAGCCAAGGTTGCTGCAACTTTTTTGGAGGATGTAGCCATCTTCTTGAGTGCATCGACTATATATAAACGTCTATCCTTGATAGCAACGATGTCTCCAAGGCCAGTCCCAACGCTGAGAATCCGCATTTGTGTGCGATCAGGAAATTCTCGCTGGGCTTCCTGGATCAGAATATCGCATGGATTATTATATCCAAACCCAGCATCAACAAATTCGATCCCATCGCGACCGACACTGATTGACTTGAAAAAGGTTGTCGCTGCTGCTGTGGCACGTGCGACCTGCCAAAGGGTGCAGGTATCGAATGCAGCAGATGTATCATAGGTCTTGAAGAGTGTTGGTGGCGCGTCTACATTATCTTTTGTGATCGCTAGAACCACGCTGTAGCTTGTCAGGAAAGGTTGCCTTTCTCCCCGCTGCGACTCAAAACTTACGTCTTCGTGCATGCCGAGTCACGAAAGGCCATATCGTAATGTGGACACGTGCGCCGTCGGGTCATACATTCTTCGTTCGTACAATGTTCTCTTATAATCTGCTTTATAGCAGTTTCGAGCGCCGTGGCAGAGAACGCACCTGTGGGCGATGCAGGAAAAATCGATGTTCGTTTTGGAGTAAAGGCCTGTTCCGCAACCTTTTTGTACGATCGTATACATTCGTCGACAGTCATGCCTAGTCTGCCAAGCATGATAGCAATGATGCTTTTGTAGACTATTAGTGACAACCATCGAAATTATCTAAGCAGGAACCCCACCCTCCGGTACTTGTTCCACCGATTAAATCGAAATAGTTGCACGGTCGCGGGACGTGGTCAAGATGCTGGGAATCACTTATCTTCTCCATGATCCTCTCTAGGATGAGTAAACTTGAGATGCCGCGAATCCCACCACCATCTACAAATATATTAGTGACCCATGATTACTGCATAAGATAGTCTTACCGAGCGAGAGGACTCTGAGTGGTTCAGAAGAGGCCCTTATGGACCGTACCGACTCCATAGTCTATGGTATCCTTGCAGAATATGCGTTGTTGCACAGGCTGTGGGTCCTACGGGGAACAGGGAGGACTACGAAGAGGGAGCGATCACACAAATTCGAGTGTTGGCCAAAGGTATAAGCGTCCAGCTGAAACCCCGCATAAAGTCATCACGTGAAATTTAGACACTTGCATGGGTGTCGCGCCTAGTGGTGACCAACCAGTCCGCCTATGAACCCACCCGTTTATCACATCCGGATTCATCAACGAAAACAAGATGATACGAACGATAGTTGTGTTGGTAGAAATCACGTAATTGGGAATTTTGTTCTTTGGCTTTCTGCCGGGCTGTCTTTTTAGTCCAGCCAGCCCGAGAAAGAGCACGTTGGATGCTGGGTCACGATGGTAATATGTTGAACTCGTCCCATAAGAACTCAGCCATCTCTTCGATAGAAAGGCCTGGTACTCCAGCGAGGTAATCAAAAAGGGCATCTAGCAAGACTTGAGTCAATCTAGCTAGGCCTCGAACTATTTTCCAAAAGCTTGAAAAAAAGATAAACAAGACTGTGGAGAGCGGTATGGATAAGATGCAAGTTCGCGTGTATGCACGTGATGGGCATCGGGCCTGGGCATCGGGCCTGGGCATCGGGCCAGGGCCCGTTACAGACTTGGGACTGCCGAACAGCCGCAGCTTCTTGCGTATGTTAGTGATAGATCGCTCGCTACGCTTTACTGCTTGTCATGTGTATAATTATGTTATGCTCCCAAGAATTCAGGTTTTGCGCCATCTTGCAATGATTTAGCGGGGTTGATGGTTGTTTGAGTAGGGAAGGACGATTGTGTTGGGACGACACCACGGGGTTGGTTATTTTCGGATCAGAAATAATACATAACATTATACATCTCGTTCGTTTGAATTTTACCGTTTGGAACCGAAACATGATCAAAAGTACGAGGGTAACCGGATCTGGATATTGGGAATCATGTGGTTTGGGTTTGAAAGAGCATGTCTGTCTTCCCGATATGGAAGGCGAATTGGGTGGCACTGTAGATATGCGCCGCATATCCTCCGATCTGATTAACCCATAAGCGACGCGAGAAATCTCTTGTTACAATTTGTTGCCCTTAAATATAGAGCGCTTTTAGATGACCGACTTAGTATTCTAATATTAGAAGGGGATTCGCTCGCGATAGAAGTTTTGTATAAGCTTAGAAGAAGGCTCCTAGCCAATCCATTAGAGAATCAAATTGAGTAGCTGCGCATAAATGTGTCTTTTCTTGAATCAGAGTACCCCGGATTGGAAAAGGATTTAAATTAGTTAAGAGAAGAAGGTAGAGGACGGGGAAAATAGAGACTCCGGTTAAAAAGACGGAGATGGCCAGGTAGGTATTATAACATCTGGACTGGAGTAGCGTTCCTTCTAAGAATAGCAACAGTAGTAATTGCGAGGGGATATGGTTGCCGGGAAAATACACAACGTAGTATACATGGAATAGAGGGGTAGTGTATCAGGGCTTCATGAAATAAAAATTACTATATGTAGCATAATCGTCACGATATTGAATCAATCTATTCTTAGCAAGTGATTGATTACATATACATTCAAATCTGGACTAACTATCTGGGGTACGAAGCGAGAAACAAGGGATGTGTATCCAGGGGGGAAACTGTTTTCGAAAGCAGCTCTGAGATTTCTATTGAGTATAAATACAAGGGCGGGCCATGACAATGAAGTGACCTGACAGATATCCTTTTTCAGTATACATATCGGAAATGAGGGTTTTCTTTGTCAGTCAAATCCTTGAATCCGACTCTTTCACGCTCGGTCTCATCCAAGCCCAAAGACGCCCTTTGTTTGTTTTCACGGACCCACAAGATGTACAAGATCGAGGAAGTGAGAATGACTATACAGTAACTATCGAGGCATTAGTCCAGTAAGTTGCAATTTTTGATCCAGTCGACTTACCAGATAATCAAGCCAGTCCAAAGCTCAGGATAATGTTGCGCCTCCGTCTGGCTTCGAATCAATTGGGGCCCGATAATATTGCCAACACAGTAAGCAACAAAGATCGCAGAAGCGTTGAAGCTCTTCTTTGTATGTCCAGCCACATTCGCAGAGCCAAGGGAAATGATAATCCCGACAACAGGGCCAAAGAATCCCAGAATCGAGTACCCTGCCACCGGTGTAACAGGCTTGACGCCCCATGTCGACTTCCAAATCATAGCAAACCCTGCTATAACGGGGAGACAACAAAGGATGAGGGAAATGACACGGATATTATTGTACTTTGAGCAAAGCCATCCAGTCAAAACGATCCCAACTCCTGATACGCCACCAAGTGGGAACTGAAAGAGAATACTCTCAAGGGAGGAATAGCCGAAGGTGGATACAATCAAAGGACCGAATCCAGATACGGCGCCATTCACAGTATATCTAATCCTAGGTTAGGCGATAAATAGAGGCGCAAGGAGACCAAGAACACTCACGCTGCGGCCATTGTGATGGCGATCAGCCAGACCTTGATATCCAGCAGACCTTCCTTGATGTGAGACAGTTTCAGCTCTTTCTGTTTCAAGCCAGTCTGGCCTACTCTTAGTCTTTCCACGGCGACAACCCTCTCCTCTGGGGTCAGGAACCATGCATTCGAAGGCGAGTTAGGGATCCAGAAACAAAAGATTCCAAATAAGAAAGTCAGCACCCCGGCAAATATGTAAATATACTGCCATGGCTGGAGAGAACCGGTGGTGATCTGAGCGAAGCCGTAACTTATGGCACCGCCGATGATGGTAAACCAACCAGTTGCCTGCGTGAAATGTTTATCAGAATTTATCTACCAAATTGGCGCAAAAGAGAAAAACTCACCGACCACCACCAACTTTGTCTTAAGGATTGTTCTGACTGGGTATAAAATCCACCAACTGTCACCATGAAGCAAGTGGGGATGATAGATTCCGTGAACCCTATATATAACGGGTAAGTTCCGTCCGAGGTGACTTTCAATTGGGAAAGGATTTTCATACCCAAGAAAAACCGTTGAACAAAAAGACCTTGCCAAGTGCTAACACCAGCTGTGGCAGCACAGATGATCGCCCAGAGCATGACCATAGGACCAAGAACATACTGCGAATCGAAACGTTGGAAAGCGTAGGTCATGGGGTACGATCCAGCAAGTTGACCGAAATAGAACAGCGAGGTTGCCCAGCTCAGTCTTGAAGTATCAGTCACAGGTGGGTGAACGGATTTATCTGTAACAGAGAGCTTCAGATCTGCTGTCATGCCGAATAGAACTGCGTTACCGAGAAGTGCCTGCGCAAGGTAAGTTGATGTTCCGCTCAAACTATTTTGATGCATATGCTGAGTCGTGGCTTGTTTACCTTATCGTAGTACACGAGTCCATATCCTAGGGGAAGAATTAGCGAATAGTGCTGCGCGATTGGCAATATCACATACCAATCATCATGGCTGGCATCAGGAATAAATCGATTTTCCTGCGAACTTTCTTCTCAAGAATAGGATCAATTGGCCTTGCATGCTCCCCGATCGAGTCTGCACCATCGTTAACTTGCAGGTTTTTCTCAGCATCGACGCGGTGGCTCCATGGGGAGTCACTATTTGGTGAATTATTGTCGCCCATTGCGGAGAGATAATAGAGTAGATCTCTATACCACTCCCGGTCCGAAAATAATCAAAATGTAGCGAATGACAGGGTCTGGCCAGAATATATCAGAATTTTATCTGATCGCGACCGTCTCACTTTGGCGGTTTTCAAATCGCTGAAGCGCGAGCCGGGCCACAGAAGACCAATGCAAGAACGAAGCAAGGTCCTTCGCGCCAAGGGTCGATGATGCGAGCAGCTTCACATATGACACAACGGTCGGGAAATCGCCGACGAAGGATCGGGGACGCGAACCAGAACGTGGGGTGTGCTGACTGTTCCAGCTGCTTAAATGGTTAAAGTTTTCCATGTGGAGCTTCAAAACAAGAGAACTTCCCGAGCCTCGAGATGTCTTGTACCAAAGACCGAGATCCCGGCTGAATCAGAATGGTCAAGCCTGGTGGCTGTTAGACCCGTGGAAACGAATCAGGATCAGGCCTTGTGAGCAGATAAGCTGGAGATGGCGCCACAAGCCCTAAGATCGTGCAAGATCCGGGGAATATTTCATCATTCTAGCCGCAATATCACCATCGTGGCGGGCTGGGCAAAAGTCATGCTTATGCAAATGCTATTCGGATGATAAATTCGAGGCTAGGCGCAATTTACTGAGGGTTGGTCCTGTAAAGTCCAGCAAACTAAAACACCATGTCAACGACTACAACTACTGAATTAGAATATGTCCAGGTCCCAGAGACTTCCCAGGATTTAGATTGGGCCGATCTAGTCACGCTGGATTTGTCTAAATTTGATAGCCCAGGTGGGAAAGCAGAGCTCGCGGCGGAGTTTACCCAGGCGATTCAGGACGTCGGGTTCTTCTACGTCAAGAACCACGGACTCACCCGCGAGGAGATCGACAACCAGTTTGCTCTTGCAAAATCGACCTTGCTGCTTCCGTCTGAAGAAAAGTTGAAGTATAGAGCTGCTCTTGAACAAGGCGACTATAATGGCTGGAAGCCTGCTGGAACAAGGAACCTTATTCCCGGTGTGAAGGATAATTTCGAAATTTACAATATCCCAAAGTTCATCGCAGAGCACGCAGACAGGAAACACCCAGAGATTGTCCAGAGGCATATTAAGACCATCGAGAAATTTTCCAGGCACATCCATGACGAGATTGTGACAAAGCTACTTGTTATCTTCGCAATTGCACTGGGCTTAGAAGACGAGAAATGGTTTGTCAACAAGCATCGATACGAAGGCAGCAGCGGTGACCATCTCCGTTATATGAAGTACTATGCACGAAGTCAAGAGGAAAATGACAAGCTTGGCGGGGTCTGGCTCAAGGGACATTCGGATATGGGTAGTCTTACACTCCTCTTCCGTCAGCCTGTTGCCGCATTGCAGGTCTTGACGAAAGATGGAAAATGGAAATATGTCCGTCCGCAGATGGATGCTTTAACAGTTAACATTGCTGATGCCCTTCACTTCATGACGAGTGAGCTTATGATCCTGAATCATGATCTCATCTTCTACTGACTGATTTATGTAGACGGCTATTTGAAGTCAAGTGTCCATCGTGTTGTCGCCCCGCCCAAAGACCAGGCACACGTCGATAGACTGGGGGTGCTTTATATGGTTCGTATTGAGGACGATGCTGATCTTGTTCCCGTTGAAGAATCTCCAGTGCTCCGCGAAAAGGGCCTTTTGACTGAGAAGATTCTTGATGGAGATGGGAATCCTATCAAGGCGGGCGAATGGGTCAAGCAGCGAATCATCAAGAATCTCGGGAATTCAACAGAGAAAGATGGAGACAACGAGGTCGAAAATGTAGAGATAGTGAAAGGTGTCTCTGTGAAGTACTTTGACTAAGGCCTGTATGAAAAAAGTCCGCTCAAGTACACTAGTCGCGATTTCAAATGAAGCGAAGCTTCGAACATAAAAGCTCACATTTTCGACTACCCAGACCAGTGGATGAAAAAAAAAAAATTTATTATATTCAATAACAGCATTTAGTCATAGTAATAGACGATGGCGGCGACTGGCCTGTCTAGAGAGTCTTCAACGGGACGAACGGCTCCCTACCACTCTTGATAATTTCCTCCAGCATATCCAGCCTGTCTTGACCCCACAATGGCTCTCCCTGGTAAATATAGAACGGCGCCCCGAAAACATTCCTCAATTCAGCTTCACTGGTAATCGCTGATTCCTCACTGGATAATTTTCTATCCTTTTCAGCCCTCTCCAAAAGCCGCTCCCCTTTTAACCCGGCTTCATCAGCCAACTGAATAATTGTTTTCGGGTCCGCGATATCGAGCTCACGAGCCCAAACTGCCTCCAACCCCTTATGCACAAACTCGCTCACAGCCGGCGCGTCGTTACCAGACTCCTCGATCGCAGCCAAAAGCACGCGGTGCGCAAGTGACGGGTTTGCGGGGTAGAATTTCGGGAAGTTGACGAGCGGGATATCGCGAATTTTCTTCCATCGCTCCATCTCTAGTAAGCGGTAGATTTGTCGCTGCGAGGCCCGCTGTTTGACTGGCAGCCCGCCGGAAGTTGAGAATGTATACAGGAGGTCTATTGGTTTGAAGATTACTTGCGCGTTGGTTTCTTTTGCGACCTGTTGGAAGCGGCGGCTGCCAATGTAGGACCACAATGAGATGAAGGAGAAATAGTACTCGACAACTGGGCGGGTTGCCATTTTCTAGGACTCGACTTTGACAGTTCGGCCAGTCGAGTTAGTAGAATTGTTAATGTGAAAAGATGTCGTAGCACTTTAAAGCGGTATATTCGACGGGGGAAACAATTGGATGTGGATGGAATGTAGAAGGCTTTCGGGATCTTTCAAGGGCCCAGACCCCAAAGTAATATTTAATTTTGTAACGCAAGATTGGGACTCGATGAATGTCAAATGTAGTAAGATTCGGACATTCTCCGCAGTCTTGGGGCAAAGCCAGTATGACACCATAGTGGACCCTCGAGACGAATATAGCGGCTGGATTGCTTACATGGCTCGATCTACTGTTTTGGGACGCGTGGGGGGTCGCTGCCATCAGGAAAGCAATTTCGGGCTTTTAGCCGATGGATAGTCAATGCTGCTCATAGACACGGTCATTGCAGGGTCCCGAAATTGGCGGTTTTCTACACCAGTTTCCAATTGCTCTTGGAAAGTGTTGAGATCTCTGCACGATGTGTGCTATCAGACGGCGGGTGGCTATTATTGGTGCCGGACCTGCAGGAGCCATTGCAACGGATGCTCTAGTCAAAGAGCAAGCCTTTGACGTGATTCGAGTGTTTGATCGCCAGAGGGCAATTGGTGGAACATGGTAAAACTCGCATGCATCGAGATCAAATACAGTCACTCACATGTTCATTAGGGTTTACACAGAAGATAAGGATCGGGGGATCGCAAATTTGGAAGACGTGATTAAAGGGCGAGCAGATAAACGCATTTCTCTCCCACCCAGTTTGCCTGCGGAAACAGAGGCAGCAGATGAAGTGGATTCCTTCAAAGCACGGTACTCTGATACCGGGGCTCATGAGAACCTGCATAGCAATCTTCCTCCCGATATCATGTGCTTTACTCAAGAGCCGCTTCCCGAAGTATTCTCAAAATCGAGTCTGGAAAAGTACGGTCCTAATCCACCATTTCGCCATCGAGATGTGATGCGTAGTTGGGTCGAGGATATCTTTACTCGGGGAGGATACAGAAATTTAGTCCAGCTAAACACCACGATCGAGCTAGCCGAGAAAGTTAAGGAAGAATGGGTATTGACTCTGCGTAAGCCGACAGGAAACGGCAAAAATTACTGGTGGCAGGAAAAATTTGACTCTCTGGTTGTGGCCACCGGCCATTACTCTGTTCCTTCTATTCCGGACATTCCTGGGCTACTCGAGTATGATCGAAGGTTTCCAGGCCGAATATTACACAGCAAACACTATCCGAACGTTGAAACTTTCAGGAACAAGGTGAGTTGTGGGATTCGACAAGAGAAATTATGCATCTTCTAATAAGAGAAATTTTGAAGCGTGTGGTTGTGGTTGGTGGCTCTGTCTCAGCTTTTGATGCCCTTCATGACATCCGCACTGTCTCTCAGCAACCTGTCCTATCCTCGCTACGGCGAGTAAACCCATTGTTTGGGCAGGCACCTTTCACCCACCCCGATATCGAAAATCATAGCCAAATCTCTGCCTTCGAACCCGAAACCGGGCAGGTCAATTTCGTCGATGGAACAAGCGTCAAGGATATCGATTTCATCATTTTTGCAACCGGCTATGATTTCAGTGTCCCCTTTTTGCCTCAATTAAATGGTATTCAGAAACGAATACCTGGGCTGTATGAGCATGTTTTCAAGATGGACGATCCAAGCCTAGCGTTTATTGGGATGGTAAGGACGTCTTGCATTAATGGCATAGCATCATAGCTGACTTGGCGTATTATAGGTCACCGGGGGCTTCGGGATACGGATCTTCGAGTGGCAGGCAGTAGCAGCGGCTCGAGTATTATCTGGCAATGCTCGACTTCCCAGCATCGAGTTAATGCAAAAGTGGGAACAAGATCGCCTGGCGGAACGTGGTGAGGGAAGTCCTTTCTGGACTCTCATGCCAGACTTTGAAAAGTACTTCACAGCGTTACGGACAATTGCAGGAGACCCAAAGGCAGGAACGGCAGGTCGAGAGCTACCTGAGTTTGATCCAAGTTGGGTAGATTCCTTCTGGCGCCTGATTAAGACTCGAGTGCAGTGGTGGGAGAATGAGGCGGTGGTTGCGAGTGCTACACAGCCTCGACTGTGACTTGAGTCGCAAACTAGTTCAGCGAATCCGATCCTCAAGTAGTGATAAAAACCACCTAAGTGTAATATAAATGCTATTATGAAGCTTACCACTTTTTGGGCTTATTGATACATACGGTTTTCATTTGTTAAACAAATGAGGAATATTATTCCAGTTCTTGGCTCTTAATGTTATAGCCGATTTGAATACTATTTCTACATTCTTCATCTCCTATCCATGACATATCTTTACAGCATTCTTCGTTCAAAGGATATACATTCGTTCTAAGGTCATAATACGTTATGAGGCTGCTTATGAAAAGAGCCTACCTGCCTTGACTTCCACAACATCATGAATACTACCAACTGACAAATGACCAATCTCTTTCATATGACTAGCATCACCAAGACGAATCTTTAGAGATTTTATAGAGCGTGTCTTTTCATCCCCTCCGCGATACGTGCCCGACTGGGGCAACCCAAAGGCAGACGAGTGCCAGACAAAGGTTGAAATGAACCCCAATATATCAGGGTTGGAACTCATAGCTGTCAAGGCTGCGGTCAAGATAGTGGTTATTGCCAGGATCGATGTTGCTACGAAGTAGACCGCCATCCATGCGTGGTTAATCACATATATAGAGCCGGGGTTAAAGTTGACTCGAGTCCCATTTATCTGTACTGGGCTCGAAGGTACGCCAGTCAGGGATCCTAGAGGGTCAAAGGTGCTGAGGAACATGGTATTTAGAAGCTGCTGCAGACGTGTTTGCAGGTCTTCCATTGACGGAGATGCTGTTAAGGAACTCGACAGGTCGGCCTCGAGTGGCGACTCAGGATATCTGATGTAGGCCTCTGACAGGGAAAAATTCTTGTTTGCCAACAGACCACTCCATTGTAATTGGGCGTTGTAAGCTACTATGAAGTTGATCTCGGGGGGTGTGCTCGGTCTAAGGGGTCGCATAGCCTGGACAGAACAGTCCCTTTCGTTGATAGATGCCCCCTGTACTACACAGAGAATTTCCGACTCGTAGTAATCTTGTGTCCAGAGGTAATTTGCTTTGAAGGTGCTGTTTGCTGGCGTAAAAGTCACTATGGCTGTTTCGCTGTCCGTAGTTGCGTTGTATGTTGTACTATGTGACTGGTTCCAGGGGACGACATTTTCTGAGACTGTCAAATTCACTACCAGCCCGCTGCCATTGAAGTGTAGATCACCAGTCTTGTTCAGCAAATGCAGGGAGAAGTAAGTAGATTCCAATACTGCTGTCACATTTCCAGTCTCGTTCAGGCCGCCTATAGGAACACCAGTTAAGGCAGCAAACGTGATATTCTGATCTGTCGGGACTGATTTCCAGCCGGATGAGTTAGCTGGCGAATCTAAGGCATCGAAGCTGGGAATTTTCAAATTCTTCCACGGATCCACGGTCGAATACCTGAAGGCACCGGCAGATAACAAGCTAGTCGTGTACAGTGAGGTGAAGTATGGAGCGTAGGTCTCGGCATCATCCGCGCCATCAAGAACAGAGGTGCTGTTGATAGGCACTTGTTGTACAGTTTGAGGGGTCGATGTGGTGGTTTTTGCCGTGGACAGAATATGCAATGGTGACTGGCTTCCGATTGGAGACACACACCATAGCAGTATAAGGGCAATCGATCCAATTCCAAAGTCTCGGAGTTGTATCTGGGTCGCCACAGTGTTGATCAAGGTTGTGCTCCCATTCAAGCTTTCTAGCGTCTTAAGAGAGCTTCCTTTTTCTAGCCTCCATTCCGCCATACGTCGTGTCATTCGACTAACCAGTGCCGAAAAGACAAGAGTGAATGCTGTGGCAGACTGAAATATGCGAACATCAGAAAATAGATCCACCAAAGTGCGTTCTGCAGCTTACAATCCATAACCCTTGATTCATACGATTTAATTCAACCTCGTCGACAGGCTTGCCTTCCTTGCTTGCACAAAAAATGATCAAGGCTAGGAATGGAACCACGAGCAACACACCCAGCACATCGATAGTGATGCTATCCCATTTCCACTGTCGTAGTCTTTGCGAGCGTGCAGGCAAAGACGATCCCGGCTCATTGTTTACAGGACCTGCGGAGAATGGTTCCCCTGGGAGAGACAACAGCTCTATCTCAGAAGGATCTGCCCTACGAACCATCCTCGTTGAGAGCTCTGGAGGGTACCGTCCAGCTTGATTTTGCTGACGGCCGAGGCAGCTTCTGCAAATCGTGGGGGGCCTCAAACGCATTGGAATCACAGCCTTCCCTAGAAAAGTCTAGTTTGGGGCTAAAAATACCCCATTCCGTGAAACTTACAGCGATCATTGGCCCTAATCGCTTCCAGCAGAGCTGATCGTTGGTTAAAACCGAAATATTAGGTCTGGGCCAGCTGAGCCTGCCCCACAGTCCAAAAGTCCGGCGGGATCTGTCATGTTGTCTGTCCCAAACCCTGTTGGATTGCAGGAGGAATAGAGCCTCATCTTCAGAGGTCGCGATGCAGGCCTCAATATTATCTTGAGAATATTGCGACATGTTACCACTGCCTCGTCAGGCCAGGTTTCGGTCTGTTGCGACCGAAGACCCTGCATATCCAGTCGATCCTCCTTCTGGGTACCCTGCAGGAGAGGACTTCAGCTATGGTGGATATGGAAGCTACTCAGAGGCCACGGCTCCATCAACGCGGATTGGATATAGCTCCGAGGGGGTACCAGAGTCTACAACACTAAGACCATCCAAGCGGCGATGGCTCACTTTGGTAACATGTCTGTTTGGTGTTGTCCCCTTTTTTGGGTTGGCTTGGGCTGCCGTGGGGCTGAATGGTCATAAGATCTCCCCGAAGATGTGGGATACATTGCAGACGGTGATGAAAGTGGTACGCTAAGTTTTCGTCACCAGAGAAGGCTCATGTTAACTCTTCAAGTAGGAAGTCACACTATTCCCCCTCGTATTTGCTGCTATAGTTGGGCGCATGACGCGCCAACTTGCTCATTGGAGATTACAGAGTGGCGCATCTGTTTCAAGTCTGCAAAGGCTCCTCGGAAGTAATACGGTTTTTGGCAATATCTACTCATCGTGGGTGCTTCGGTCTGTCAGTATCCTTGGACTAGAACTTGGTTTGCTCTGGGCCTTGTCGCCTTTGGCGGCGCAATCAAGTCTACGGGTCCTTTCCGCCTCGTACGAAGAAACCAACTCCAATATCCAACTGCAGTATCTCAACTTCAGCGCAACAGCAGATGAGAAAGATATTTCGAGCTGGGCTTGGAAAAATGCCCTTGCGGATGAGATGTTCACTGCCGGTCTAGTGACCTCGAAACTGACAAAAGGCCTCTCCACAGATCTATGGGGTAATGTGAGAGTGCCTCTGTTAAGTTCCTTACTCGACAGTGACACATCCACCGAGTGGGTAAACGTTACTGGCAAAAATATCGCTTATTCTTCTCAAATTGGACTTCCTGTTTTTGGGCTTCTGAGCAATGGCAGTACTTCCACAACCCTATCATCATCTTACATTGAACTCAATTGCCAACGACCCAAGAATATTACATTCAAGGCTGCTAACGTGAGTTATGCCAATGCTCCAGAGATAAGGTATATAAGGCAATCAGGAGGCAAGCCTGTCATTAGTTGGAAATCCTTCGGATTTGACAATGGCTTCATTTCTATGAGCAAATGGGTTTCTGCAAGCGAATGCTCGATCACCGCAGAAGACGTGGAAATGGAAGTAGACTGTCACCGAAGCATCACATCTTCTACAAAACAGGGAAACTGCCTTGTGCAAAATATTCGAAGAGACGCAAGTCGAAAGGCACAAATCCCAGACGTATTCTTGTCAAATTCTTCATTCAACGGGTTTGGGCAAAGTATATTCAATGCCATTCCTCCTGGTCATCCAGAAATGGCAACATTCTTAGATACCTGGATGAATGACCCATATGTTACGTTTTCGTTATTTGCAAATGTCACACTTACGGATCTGGATGCGAAGACATTCTCTCAGAGGCTAACACAAATGTTCAATTCGTTCTACATTGCTCGCTTGGGATATCAATTTATAGCTCGTGACTCTTTAAATGGGCTCCAATCAACCAAGCACAACAACGTAACAACGGTCTACTCAAGCGCTGGCTCTGCTATCTTCGAGGCATCCGAGGGCAAAGGCGTCAACACCGATCCACAGCTCACTCTACATGCTAATGCTGGCTGGATTTTCGCCTTCGTTTTAACAACCGTTGTGATGATCGCAGCTTCTTTCACCACATTCCTCATTGGCTCTGCTACGATTATTCCCGATTTTCTCGGCTTTGTTTCGTCTCTGACGCGCGAAAATCCCCACGTCCCAGTTGATGATATCGCTGGCGTGATGGGGGGTGTGCAGAGATCACGTCTGTTAGAATCTATCGCTCTTCGTTTGGGAGATGTTACCCCAGGCGATGATCTGGGAACTTTAGCCGTGGGGAGGGTTTCTTCCACTGTTCAATCGAAGCCCCGACGGGAGTACAGATGATTGTATTATGTATGCCATAACAAAATTCAAACTACGAAGTCATGTCAAGTTGCATTTCTCCTCAGACTCGGACTCCAATCTATCAGTCCCGTCTAATACCTGCTAAGGATAGGATATAACCCCACTAATAAGACCAAAGACCTGAAGGGCCATGCTTATATACACATGGAGGTGCTACTAATAAGTTTGCGGTTTCGGTACTCTGTGCAAGCCAAAATTGGAGAATCCACTATCCCGGTTCATATACATGCAGGGCTCCTCGATAAAGGGCTTGGAAAATACCCCCCACTATGCTAGCACTATCATTACTGGAATACAATAGCATCAAAAGGTCATAGTAATAAGCAGTTCATTCGTTTTAAAAATCTTGTTTCGCTTGAATCTGGCTAGTTATAAATCATGAAATCACAGCTAGCTCACTTCGCACCGGCACGTTATGTTCCAAGCCTGGCTCAGGGAAGCCAGTGACGTCCACCCCCTTCCTGAAAAGCAAACAGTGCGTTGAACCTCCAAAATGGAACATTCCAATTTCATCTCCTTTCGTAACGTGCTGGCCCTCCTTCACGGTGATGTCACATGTAGACACCTCTGCCATTCCCACGCCAATGAAAGCCATCAATCCAATTGCGGGCTCGTCAGCCTCGATGAATATAATCGCGCGAGTTTGAGTAGAAGTAATGTACCCTTGAGAGGTAACTTGATTCGCAAGATCAATCTCTTTGACCTGGACATCTGGGTTTCCAACCCCTTCGAAGAGTGGCTCAGAGTAGTAAGTCCCGTCCACAACATAAGCCTTCACAATTTTCCCAGAAACAGGTGCATGCCAGCGGTGGTAGCTCAATGCACTCAGGAAAGCTTGGTATATTGTGCCACCGACAAACTGATTCGCATAGGAATCATGGTTAAGCATATCGAGAACAGAATATGGCTGACTCTTGACCCAGAATAAATCCCGCGCATGAACATTGTGAGCTATTCTAAATGGCCTTGATTCGCAGGCATTGGCGATAACCTTTCCATTATCAGGCTGCGCCACCGGTCGCATTCCATCGCGGAAGGTCCTGGTAAAGAAGTGATCCCAGGATTTGAAGCCAAAGCTCGGCGCGGATGGGTCACAGTGGAACATATCCTCGAATTTCAGATCCTCGGACACAGTTGGGCCAATCTTCGCGACCGCCGTGAGATCCTTGTGCCCTGTTTCGCCGAACCACCCTTCAGAGGAGCTGCTCAAAACTTCGGCCGAGGCTGGCGATTGGAGGAATTCGCCCCAGACGTTGAGCACTTTCTTTATCATTGAATTTATTTCAGGATCTTGGAATGCAGCAAAACCACTGGGTGTTCCCATTGGCCAATCGAGGACGGCGTTGATTGGGAGTCCGACAAGGCCCATGCGGTGGGACTTGTCGCTCCATGAAGGGGCAGTAGTCAAAAGATGATTCAAAATCCGGAGCATGTGGTGATAATCGCGTATTTCTGAGTGACCCAATGGGTCCTTCTTGTACGGCCCCTTGTTGGGGACTTCTTTGAACATTCCTTCGATCAGCATATATACCCTCGGGCTAGTTTCGATCAATTGCTTGAAATCCTTAAGAACCGGATGCAGCTCTTGTTCTTTGCTATCTACATGCTTGATGATGCCTCCAAGCCACTCTTTATGGGCTTTATGGTCTGATGGCATCCAATTGCCCAAGCTGTTTGGAGTAGATGTCAGCTATTTGGTCATGTTTAAAAAGCTTGAAGTCGGGGCTTAGGGAGAGCCTCACTGGTGCAGATGATGAGTATGGCCGCTATTCGAAGGCATTTTGATGATGTTATCCAGGAGCTTCCACTGGCGATGGTACGTAGAATGAAGGTTTGTGGTGCGGAATGCTAAGCATTGATATACGTCTTGGCGATCAACTTTAAATATTTAAAGGCAAACTTCCAAGGCAAATTTCCAAGTCATCATAATGACGCTCCTAACACCTTACGTAAAGGGAACGGGGCCAATTGCGTGGCATGTGTGAGACTCTTGTTTCAATTGCGCTGCCTTGGTTAGTAGCGCCCGCACCAAAAACCTATGATGTCATCGATATTTACACTGGGCCTCGACTGGGCTTCTGTTAACAAATTATTGCACCTGGCTTGGTGGTATTATATATATATATACCTAGGTATATATTTATGGATATTTAAGATCTAATTTTCAATGCCTAATGCCAAATGCCAGCACAGACGAGGACCGAGGGACCCAGTGTAAGGCTCGTTGCGTTGCTCCATGATTTGGTGCCGCATCACGATGTTAGGTTTGGCAGGAGCGACCTTTTGCAGGAGGCAAATTAAAGGATGTTAGCATATTATTCTTCTAGTTTTCTTCCAGTACAGTCTTCTCGAAATCGCCTTGATCAATAGTCACTTAGAAAGCCTTTGTAGGCCCACCCCCATAACCCCAGCGCAGATCATTCCTGAACGGAATTACCCACATTAGATTAAGGATGCAGTAAGATAGACTATGTCTGTTGCATTATTGGACGACCTTAGAATACAATATGCGTACGAGAAAAAACTCCCCTCTTAGAATTCCAAGACATCTAAGAGTGGGGAAAGGGCACGGGCACCCTGTAAATTGATAATCTGCTATAGAATTTGGACATTTTGCTTGTCCCTGCTGAACTTATTACTTTGGCTCAGAGAGACTTTCAATTGATTGACAGTATCTAATACCTCTATCCATGGATTGAATAAATTATCTGCGTGCCGTAGAATTGAAGTCAAGCTTACATATTCCTTCCGAGTCAATGACTCAGGGACCATGAGACGAAGAAGACGTTTGATGGAATGTTGATAACTAGCATATTCTAGTTCAGCTCGCCATTTATACCACCCTTACCGCTTCGTTTCTTTTTCTATCAATTTTACCTCGGGGGACCAAAGAGTAAGAACTCCATCTCTTCCTCTAGTGGCAATAGAGCCTTTTCCTTGAAAACGTTGCAATACTGATCATCATCGAAATTTGCATCGGGGTTGAGGTATTCTTGTAAGCAGGTTAAAATAGCCTGGTCGAAGGCACATGATAATCTTCCATTAGACTTCTCCTCTTTGAACCATCCGCCAGCTAATTGGAAAACCGATTGATCATTCGATAAGATTGTTATCGTTTGATCACCTCGGACTCTTTTCTCAACCGGCCTTCCAGAACTAATTTCAAGCAGCATAACCGCTAAGGCAAGTAGATTCGAACAGGTTCTGTTGACGGGTGTACAATAATTTTTTTGGAATTCAGCTCCTGACTTTTTGATAAGCTGCGACGACTTCGAACTTGGGCTTTGAGGAAACGTACCCTGATAAAATTCCTTCACTAAGGAAGGATATCTTAGGTCAACAGTGGATGGTTTATGGCTGTTTGCTCTTGCAAAGACAATGTTCCTCTTGTTCCATTTTGTTTCAAGCCATGGGGTATGACTGAGCTGCAAAATAGAGGATATCAAGGTGATGGCTAGTCCATAAACCTCTGCTATGGGGAGTTTGGACTGGAAGTCCGGAAGGAGGGCCTCAAGAGACGAAGATTGGTGAACGCATTCAGCAGGGATCTCCCCTACGGGTGGGTGTGATTTCAGACACCCTGTATCATCAAGGCAGAATACTACAGCTGGATGCGGGGGCTGACTCATGGTTTTGCATAGGCTCGTAATCGGCAGCAAATCTGTAGGGTCTAGGTCGCCCTCTGGAACTGATAACTTCACACGAACATTCTCCTTGCTAATTTAACATGGTCAACAGATATCAAAATACAAACCAAAGATAATGGAAAGTTGCATACCTCGATGGAAGTTCGTTTATTCTGATCTCAGAGTTTAACCACTGAGAAGACGCGTTGCAGTCCGCCTGAAGACCCAATCCAAAACGAGTTGCCTGTGCCACTAAGTTCAAACTGGCTGTTTCAAGTGATCTTTTTCTTTTTTTCATTGGTCTCACCAGCCGTTGTTCTAGGAGCAGACGAGCGATGTGGACGGATGTGTCGTCACACCAATTTTGAGAAATTGCTTGATGTACTTTGGCGGCGTTCTCTTGGATGGTACCCAATGACGCAGAAAACTTGAGCGTCAGACGACACTGTGGTACCTCATCCTGAAGCTTGTCTGCTCTAGTGGTCCAGTCGTCAATCTGCCTTGTACAAGCCTCCAAGCGCTCCAGTGCAGCTTTCACGCGGTTTTTCTTCATGGTAAACTTGATTATCTGTTTGAATTCGAAATCCTTAGGAAGTAACGAAGTGTTGTGGATCTTCGAGTTGGAAAAGACTATTGGCTGGAGGTTTTTACTTGTGACCTACCAACATCAGTGCTGAGTCTACTTTGCAAGAGAGGCGCTCAAACCTGCTGCGACCCGGGGATGTTGAGACACGCCGCTATCTCCACAAGGATCTCCGATACTTCATCTATGGTGATAATTAACGGGGTGTATACCGATCCGAGCCTATCGCGTAGAGTCTCAGCAACGTCCCCCTCTCTCCATAATTTGCTTTGGGGATCCTCCATCATTGTGGTTTGGTCTGGGAGGTCGACAAATGGCTTTAGTAGGAGACGAATTGCTTGTTCGTAAGACGTGTGTATTGTATAAAGCTCGCGGATCAATCTTTTTAAATGTCGTCTCCAATGAATAAAAGCTTTTGTGGGAGCTGCCAAGTCCTCATAGCTCTGAAGGGCAGATATAATGAGAGGGATGGCTCCCAGGACGAGTCCAGCTACTTCCACTCCAGACATCCTGGGTACAGTCACATACACGAACCAGCTCTGTCGATATTGTAAGTAAAATGAAGCAACATATAGGTATCCAGAATCTTATTTCAAGGCAAACATTGGAACTTGAAGCCTCCCGACGCGCCCGCTCGTGCATAACTGATCTCAGCCCCATGTACTTTTGTGATATCTACCCCGCCAAACCGCAGGTCTTGGCGCTAATTCAACGAATTATCTTCTCAAAATGGAAGCATTCTATCTTTATTATGAGGGATTTAATCTGAAGGCATCTTCAGCGGTATAATGCTGGAGTCCAGTCTCATAAGTTTGCGAGTTGATCAACGGCAAAGACGAGAATGAAAAGGCGTACGAAATAAATGTTCTCATTGCCTCTGAGATCAAAATTTTAACCATGGACGACATCGTTGCAGTTTCTACTTCCTGTGCAAGTTGCTTCGATAATCTGGCACGATCACTCCGCACATCTTCGGATGAATTTAAAAAGCAGATGCCGCCATTGGTAATTGAAAATGAATTTGCTCGATTCAAGATCTGGGCTGGCAATCTGGGTGCTCTACAGAGGGGACGAAGTTCTCTTGACGCCAGATTACGAGATTCGGTGGTCCTACGAGCAGCTGTTCTCAACTTCCTAACACAGTTGCAAGACTCCTTGAGCAATAGTACGTCGCGTCGCACCTCCCGCTATCTATATTGTAATTTTTCAGTGGTTCTGACTACCCAGGCGCCGAGATCGTCACAGGTCTTCGCCTACCCTACGAACAAGCTGAGGATATCCCATCTGGTCGTGATGAAGATATTGAAGACGGCAGTGACAGTAGTGACAGCAGTGATATAGACACCACAGAGCTGTCTGAGAGACTAGACGAAACCAAAGAGATCATGGAGCATCTTTATCGGCTTTCGTTTAAGATACGCAACACAAAAGATCGATCTCTCACTAAGAAAGCTCTTCTTATGAAACAGCAGGATCCACAGACCGGGAAAGATTTATTCTCCTCGTACGCTGTATTCGATCTTCGACACGTACAAGAATTCCTCCATCACCTGCGCTTTCCTCCATCGTCAAATGAATTTACTGCCGAACCAGTACGAGACCCGAATGGCGAGTTCTTTGATATATTGGAAGACAGGAATCGTCTGCTTCATACCGATGACTTTTTGCGAGATCGCTTAGCAAAAGCCATTACCAATCGGAGACGATATTTTTCATATTGGCGGAGACATTCTCTAAAACTCTCATGTGTTACGAATGAGCAAGCCACCTCGCAGATTTTCACAACTTCTGTAAGACTTGCGCAACCTTTTTCCAATTCATTAATCCCGCCCCCTACCCCAGTCAATGTCAAGCCGGCCACAAGGCCAGATACTACGATGTCAGGAACCGAATTCTCTAGGTATAACCGTGAATTAGACGACCAGTTGGATGTAGATACTGTGATATCCTACGCAACTACGGCCTACGACGTGAACGGAAAGTCTCCTGATTTTCCTCCACCCCCTCCCGATGCAGTGGGTAAGTCAGAATTTGTCTGTCCGTATTGCTGGATAGCATGTCCGTCGAGACAGGGAAAGCAGAAACAATGGCGGTAAGTCCTTAAGTTCATTGGCAACATTCAAACATCCTTTTGATTAATATTAGAGAACATATCCGTCATGACCTTCAGCCATACGTATGTACCTACGAGGAGTGCCCGGACGTCGACCGCATGTACGCCAGTCGGCATGCGTGGATTGAACATGAACGGCTAGTCCACCGCCGAATATGGAGATGCTTCGAACACAAGTCTTTCGTCTCAGCGTCAAAAGTTAGCTTGGAGAAACACTTTTTGGACTGCCACAAAGGCCTAGACAGGCAACAGATCGAAAATCTCATAGATCTAGCTGAGACGACGGTAGCCGATGACAGGCAGACTTGCCCCTTCTGCTACTCGATTGGACCATTCGAAAAGGGTTTTTACAATCACATGGCGTATCACCAGGAACAACTCGCAACCTTTGCAGTTTCACGAAACCTCGACAGTAATGAAGAGGCGGACTCTGGGAAAGCTGAAGGCATCATATCGGCCAGCTATTTGCGCTCTGTTTCTCTACAATTTTCAAACGATTATGGCAGCCTTGACAGCGACGATAGGAAATTATCAATACTCAAAGTCGATAAAACCTTATTACAAGCTGTGTTTGCCGAGGATGAGGCTCTTATCGGGCTGCAACTCGAGAATGGCGCCGATATCAACGCCCGGGATGAGGAGTATGGCAGTGCACTCCAGGCAGCGTCATATCAAGGCTATGAGAATATTGTGCACATATTACTCGATTGGGGTGCCGATATCAATATTCAATGTGGGCCGTATGGTAGTGCACTCCAAGCAGCGTCATTTCAAGGCTATGAGAATATTTTGCACATATTACTCGATCGCGGCGCCGATATCAATGCTAAGAGCGATCAGTACAGTGATGCACTCCAAGCAGCGTCATTTCAAGGCTATGAGA
>KZ118910.1:0-16984 GCA_002153405.1 Mycosphaerella populi pn0402 | reverse complement strand
AATTACTCGATCGAGGCGCCGATATTAATACTCAGTGTAGGCCGTATGGCAGTGCACTCCAGGCAGCGTCATATCAAGGCTATGAGAATATTGTGCACATATTACTCGATCGAGGCGCCGATGTCAATGCTCAGAGTGGTATTTACGGCAATGCACTCCAAGCAGCATCATTTCAAGGCCATGAGAAGATTGTGCACATATTACTCGATCGAGGAGCCGATATCAATGCTCAGGGCAGGGCCCTCATGGCCGCAGCGGATGGAGGTCATGAAAAAGTGATGCAGATGCTGATAGATCGTGGTGCTGGTGTCTACACTGATAGGGGAGCTCTTGATACCCAGTCTACCCTCGGCATATTCAGCAAGCTCGGTCATCTCTACGTTAATCAGGGGAAGCTAGGGGAGGCGCTGGAGATGTTCAAGCGAGCAATGGCAGGTTACGAGAAGACCTTGGGTCCGGATCACGATAAAACTCGAGAGGTTTTGGACAAAATAAATGCCTTAAGCATTTTGCTTGACAAGGCAAAATAGTTTCCTGCTTCAGATAGAAACTATAACTTTATCATGATTTCTTTTCATAATGATAGAAGGTTGAGTGGAAAGTTTCACCATGATCAGGGGACGAACCAACTTCACTTTTGATTAATGCGCTAAGGTGTGCAAACATACTTTTTTTGCGGCTACAAAATGGAAAGTAGATTTTAGGCTTTTCGGGAGCTCTGTGAATAAACATCGATCGCGCCTATGTGACCAGCAACATGTGCACTTGTAATGTGGCTTGATCGATTCAGCACTGCTAGCTCTAAAAGATTGGAAGATACGCACTAAAGGCTCAGTGGTGGAGCCAGGAGAGAATTCTTGGTGTGCATTACTCAGACGGTAGTTAAGGTACTCTCGCGAATGACTTTATCAAGTAAGCTCCCTGCAATTATTTCATTTCTATCCTTGGAATCAACTTTTCTGAATTGTCTATATTTAACTAGTTAGGGCTCGAGCCTTCTTGCCTCAGGCCAAAGCTACTTTTACTACTGGGAAAACCGGGCACTAGCCCTTGCATTTAGTCTGCATAATCTATGCACAAACGCTAGTTTATTACATTAATCCATGGTATCGGCTACATCCATCTCCATAGTAGTAAGGTTAGTGCAATTCAAGAATATGTTGTTTATTTAGAAATTCATGGCTTACTTTCAGGCGGCCCCCATACGAATGTTGCTAACACTGCAGAGGTTCCAAGATTGGGTCTAATCTCGAAGGTTTTTCTAGATTCGTATGGGTCATATTGACGGAATTTTCAGTCTAGGTGCATTTTATTCGACAGATTCCTCGAAGCACAGTGTTGTATAAACTTCATTGTTAAGTAACCTTTTCGGGACGACTGCAGCCCTCGGTTCGGACCATTCCACCTCTGCATGCAAGGATTCCTCCGTGAAACATTTCAACCCAATTTACTAAATCCCTCTAATGACGACACTTGACAGCCAAATTTAGGGCATCACTGCCTGGCGACATGCATACGCACCACAAGCTGATCGATGCAACAACCAGGTCCTGTCAGGCACAAATCGCAACGACGAAACATTCTCGATCAATCTCCGAGAGTTTAACCTGTTATTTGGCAGGTTCATGAATAGTAGAAACTGGCTTCGATCGTCATTGAATAAACTTCGCGGTGGAGACTCCGAAGAACACCCGGCTGACCGATCGCCTCGGTCAACGAACGTGGAAATGGGACCACCCTAACGAAACCGCGCGAAAGCACTCTAGAACTGCAGTTTTCAATTATCCATTCTCGTGATATATCATGCTATCACTTCAATACTCTCTTATTCACATTATTTGCAAACTCGTAGGCTTGGGAATAAAGGCGATGCTTTGATGATGTTCTCGGCATGCCGAGAATGCTCGGTAGCGGCTGATCCGGAAAGTGAACTCGGTCCGGAAAGCGCTGGTTCGGGATGTAGTCGGTCCCTCTTCGGGGGATTCAAGTGAACATCAATGCACGTCTCCCGGGATGTGGCCGAATTCTCGGAGTGAGGCGCCATGCAGTACTTTTCGTCTGTCCTTTTTAGGACATCCAACAGAATCATGAAATAACGCTCTATTACTGCAAAGCTAACCAGTGTTCTTATTCTAGAATATAGAGTGGTTCGTGACTGTCATTTATCGCGAAGGCCATCTAGGTGCTGAAAAACAATCATCTCAAGACATGTAAAACAGGAGGTCTCCACTCAATAAAAGTTTATTCTATCAAATCACCCACGGGGGCTATTCCTGGACGAGAAGTACGACAGAGCCACGATAATGTCCGGAATATACAACAGGGACGTCCCAGGTGATCCCCACGGAATACGGTGCAGTTTCTGGAGGCCCGCAAGCTCCATAATTGTATTACTGGGGTCCGTGGATGACGAAAAGGCGTTGGGGAATATTTCTATGCGCTATTTTGTTGGGTCCAGATACTTATAGGTGTTCATTCCCATTCTCGTTTTTTTTTTTCTGGCAATATTCACACCATATTCAACATGAAGTCAAAACAACAGCAGCAGCAGCCGGTCTCTTCTTCTCATACCGAGACTGTTCCAAGTACAGAATCCATTCCCATGCACTATGGCAGTGGCGAAGAAAGCAGGAAGGGATGGATTGTCGGCGGCCAATATCGCGAGCAATTGCACGAAGAGCAGCTCCCGGAATTCGAAAACAACCTTTTGCAAGAAGTCAAGTTCGATCTCCCTCTCACCATAACACGTCCCACGCAACATGAGGGTCAAACCTTTCTTGTCCTCGAGTTTGCACCAGGCGATAAGGAAAACCCCTTCAATTGGAGCGGGAAAAGAAAAGCCTTCATCAGTCTACTCCTTTGTTTAATGACACTTTTCATTGGCCTGGCCACGACAGCATACAGCTCAGGTATCTCTGGTATGACACAAGATTTAGGAGTATCCACAGAACTCGGTCAGCTGGGACTATTCTGCTTCAACTTCACTTGCGCTCTCGCACCTCTGTTCTTAGCTCCGTTCTGTGAACTTGCAGGCCGTCGCGTCGTCTATGTCGGTGCCTATGTCTGTTTCACCCTCATGTTCATCGGTCTTTCCCTCGGCAAAAATATCGCAACTATCCTGGTCTGCCGTGCACTACTCGGTCTTTTCGGTTGTGTCGGAACAATTCTTGTCGGGGGTACCTTCAGCGATATGTACACACCCGCCCATCGTGCTATCCCAATGGCATCTTTCTCCTTCATCGCTATCTTCGGAACCGTTGCCGCCCCAATCTACGCCGGATTCATCGACCAAGCGCTCGGGTGGAGATGGGTGGAGGGTATTCAGGGTCTAGCGAATATCCCTCTCGTCATAATTATCGCCATTTTCTTGCGTGAGACTCGAGGCGGAGTTACACTAGTCAAGCGAGCCAAGCAGATCCGCCAGAGCACAGGTGACGAGCGCTTTGTAACAAACAATGAGCTTGAAGCGCCGGGAATCAAGGAGATGCTGCATAACTCGTCTGTGAAAGCGATCAAGGTGCTCTTCACTGAACCGGTGGTGTTCGCGTTTGGTCTCTGGATCAGTTTCGCATGGTTCCTGACCTTTCTTTTCCTATCTGTTATTCCAATCACATTCCAGAACAAGCGCGGTTGGGGCGAAGGTGTCGCCGGACTTCCGTACATTGCCCTTTGCATTGGTACCACGATGGGATTTGCCCTGAACTTCCTTCAAATCCGGAAATATAAATCTGCAACCGCCGACCCAGCGAACAACATTGGGCCCGAAGCCCGTCTGTACGGTGCTATGTGTGGTGCTGTGTGGCTTCCCGTGGGACTTTTCATTTACAGCTTCACGCAGTACGCATACTTGACGTGGGTTGGTCCCGTGATTGGCCTGGCGCTCATCGGGATCGGGATTTTCTTCATCTTTGAGTCTTGCTACAGTTACACGGCAGACTGCTACGGCGAGAATTCCTCGTCTGCTATTGCCGGACAGGGTTTCATGAGAAATACCTTGGGTGCTGTGTCGCCTCTCTTTGCCACGCAGTTCTTCGAGAATTTGGGGAGTCAGTACGCTGGTCTTTTGCTCGCCCTTATTGCCACCTTGTTGACTCTGATTCCCTTCGTGCTGTATAAATATGGACCCGCTCTGCGGGCTCGTTCGAAGCTAGCAAGCTCGATAATCCACAGTGGTGGAGAACAGTAAGCCCACCGGTGTTTGGTGAAAGTACGGAGTATATAAGGAGTATAGTGCACGAAATGTCAAATGAGACACGAAGAATAGATTGATCATGAATCAAATTTGCATTGTTGAGAGACGCAAGGCCTGCCATGTAGTTCTATACAGATTTGAGAAAAAAAAAAAAAAAAAAAGGGCAGTACGCTAGTACTACTAGCGGTACTTGAATAAGCCGAGATCGAATGACAGGTGTTTCGAGCGGAAGGATGTTGCGGGTTTTAGCGGGGAGGGTCCACGTGACTGAGTTCCAAAAAGGCGGTCAGCAGTTCGACATTTTTGCCGGCCTCGACTCACGTGACTGCCTGATAACGGCAAGCGGTGTCTCCGCCTATTCCATTCTCAGAAAATTTTCTCTTCATCACCGCACCCCACACCTTTATATCCCAACACTTTTATTTCATTCACACGGCAGTGATCCTTTGAGTGAGCCATTTCTCTAGAGATCTGGTTTTTGAATATCCCCTACCGCAACAATGGCCGAAGGTAAGCTTGCTTCTGGACACCTCGAATCATTGCACGAGGTCTACAAATTCCCCATTGCGAGAACATTGTTCTAACCTCATGCCTCAGATTCCAGTGCCGCTTGGCCCATCGCCGACGAGGCTCTCAGCCAGTCCCTTCTGGACCTTGTCCAGCAAGCTAGTAAGCTCTCCCCCTTCCCGTTTTCACCCGACAACACCAACTAACGTATCCAGGCCACTACCGCCAGCTCAAGAAGGGTGCGAACGAAACCACCAAGACTCTGAACCGCGGAACTTCCGAGATCGTGATCCTGGCCGCCGACACCACCCCCTTGCCCATCATTCTCCACCTTCCCCTGCTGTGTGAGGACAAGAACGTCCCCTACGTCTACGTCCCCAGCAAGATCGCACTTGGTCGCGCGACCGGCGTGAGCCGCCCCGTGATTGCCTGCAGCATCACCACCAACGAGGCCTCCGATCTCACCAACCAGATCCGCGCGATCAAGACCCAGGTCGAGCGTCTCATGATCTAAGCAGCGAAATACGGACAGGGCACGTGTGGAGGATTGGATTCGAGAGCAAATGAGGAGGCACGGGTTCTTCCTGGAGTGCAAGATGTCGGGGTAGCCGTCTGTCTCGCTTGAAGAAGACTTAGACTCCTGTCCTCTTGTATTTGCTAGGCCGGCTTTTGCTATGCAAGTCTTTCACTAGATTTATTAGCTATCGTGGTACATCGAATCCAGATCTTTTTGGAGAATTTTTTTCGCGCCAGTAGGAGGAATGAATATGTAGCCAGCCATAGATACGGTGTAAAACAACCCGAGTTATTTGATGATATTCGCCTATGCACTCTTTCTTCCGCCCAATCTCAGGACCATGATGCCAGATGAAACTAACCGGGGGTATTTTCCATTGCAGGTCCCTCGACACTAGCTCGGATATGCCGCCTGCTCTTCAACTACAACCGTACGAACATACGCACAGGATATTCGGTCGCTTATAACCCGGAGCAAGAAGATCGATCACCAGCTCCTGTCGCTAGCGAACTCAAAACAGCCACGTCAACACGCCGATCGCTCATCAAACTAGTACCCCCAATAAGACCCAGTCCAACAGCCAATTTCTCCAGGATCTCATCTCGATGCAGCTTTAGCGTCGCCCCCTCGAACAGGCGGTGCACATTAGCGCCGGGTGAGAGAACCTGCCAATTCAAATCGGCAGAGTACAATTTACAAGAACGGGGTTGACACCGCCGATCACTTAAATCGAAACAGTTTAGACGGGCCCGCCAAATTACCCTCCAATCTCGTCACTGCAGGCGGCCATACGATTGTGTACGTACCCCTGGGCGCTGTTTAGCCATAGAGAACCTCGTGGCTTGAACATGCCGGCACTAGAGAGCCGGTGTGATCCTTTGCCGAGCACAATGGCTGTTTCCAATGTGGGGTCTGTTCAAGCAAGATATTTCCTCTCGATGTGAAGCTCGGAGAAATATTTTCCATGAATGCCCTCCATGTCTGAAGAGCTGTATCTGCGATGGAGGTTTCCGGTCTGGTGGGTATTTAAATGGCTTCAAACCTTCGCCTATAGAGATCACATCAATCATTCGTTTATTACACAGCCAAATTCCAGACACATGGTGATAGAAGTCTCCCCTCTGAAACAGATAAACAATGCCTCCCTTTGCAGCTTTCCTCGCAATCGGCCTCGCGCCATTGCTCGCTACTGCCCAGCTCTCCGGCTCTGTAGGCCCAACAACATCCTTCTCCGATAAAAATAGCACCAAAGAGTGCAACGTGCTCGACTACGGCGCCGTAGCTGACAACTCCACCGACCTGGGCGCTGCAATCACCTCCGCCTGGGATGACTGCAAGAGCGGCGGTGCTATTTATATCCCATCGGGCGACTATGCTCTCGAAACCTGGGTCACGCTTACCGGGGGCAGCAGTGTAGCCATCGTCATCGATGGCACCATTTACCGAACTGGGACGGACACGGGTAATATGATCTACGTCGAGCATACCTCGGACTTTGAACTGTTTAGCTCGACGTCTGAGGGCGCGTTCCAGGGGTATGGATATGAGTTCCATGCTGATGGGGATATCACGGGCCCGCGGATTCTGAGGCTGTATGAGGTTACGGATTTCTCGATCCATGATCTGGCGCTTGTGGATTCTCCTTCGTTTCATATTAGCTTGGATACTTGTGAGAACGGGGAGGTTTATAACGTCATTATTCGTGGTGGGGACTCGGGAGGTCTGGATGGTATTGATGTTTGGTCGACGAATATCTGGGTTCATGATGTGGGTTTTGACTGTATCGGGTGTGGGAGTCATGAGTGTTTGCTGATTTCATCCGCAGGTTGAGGTGACAAACAAAGACGAATGTGTTACTGTCAAGGTAAAGTAGAAATGAGGATATTTTACCGAATGAAGTTTTAACTGACAGAGTTTCAGAGCCCGGCGAAGAATATCTTGGTGGAGAGCATCTATTGCAATTGGAGTGGTGGGTGTGCAATGGGATCGCTCTCTACAGGAACGAACATCTCCGACATCACCTATCGCAATATTTACACTTGGACTTCGAACCAAATGTACATGATCAAGAGCAACGGAGGGGATGGAAATGTCGACAACGTTCTTCTCGAGAACTTTATCGGTAAGGATTACATTTTGAGACCTGGTAAGGGCTTTAAAGAACTAATATAAATTAATAAAGGCCACGGAAACGCGTACTCCCTCGACATCGACCAAGCCTGGAGCAGCCAAACCGCCGCCTCCGGCGACGGCGTGCAACTAAACAACATCACAATCAGCAACTGGAAAGGCACGGCAGCTGACGGAAACGAGCGCGGTCCCATTAAGATAGTTTGTTCGGACGACGCTCCCTGCACAGACATCACTATCGAAGACTTTGCCATCTGGACCGAGGAAGGAGACTCTGAATGGTACTCTTGCGAGAGTGCTTACGGGGAAGGCGCGTGCCTTGCCAGTGGCTCCGACTATACCTCCTACACGACAACTGTTACTGTCACGTCGGCTCCCACAGGGTATTCGGCGAGCTCGATGGATGGAGATCTCTCGACGGGCTTTGCGACTGATTCCTCAATTCCTATTCCTACTATCCCGACGTCTTTCTTCCCTGGGCTTACGCCTTATAGTGCTTTGGCGGGGGCTCAAGCTACTTCTACTTGATGTTACATCGGGGATTAATTATATTTAGACATTGTGCTATGTACTTCTAACTTGACTATTGTCAGTGTGTCTGCGTGGGTCCTTTTTCGTTGCGATTACATACTAAATATGTACGAAGTACAGATGCGTACAACTGCAATTCGTATTAATTCAGCAATCCCTAGATGAGCAAATGCTACAAAAATATCACGCAACTCGCGTACTCTACTATAGAAAACAAGAAGCGAACTGCATGTTTGTGGGGAAAGCGCGATCCTGCAAGTGACCAAAAGCGCCCGACGATCACGCCATGAAGAATCCAATCACGACTCTGCATTTGCTGCGGACTGGCCCAGCTTCTCCAATTGTTAAGCTTCGTCTCCCGAATGCGCCGCCTGTGATTCGACCGCCGTGTGGTTCCCAGATTCCATCGCGTGTCAACCACACAGGATCGGTATCCTCCTTTTTTGGGGGAGGGGGCATATAGAGTCCATGAGACCCCGGTATCAGGGGATGACTCGTTCTCTCCTTTCTCCCCAACTGCAGCCATGTCTGATCCGGTCAAATCGCCAGGCTCTGAGCCTGTTGCCGAGTCTATCCCACCTTCAACGCCGGACAAGGACGATGGGCCCGACGCGGCGTACAAGGGCAAGGCCGAGGTGCTGAATCGTGCTATACAGGATATCGGCATGGGCTGGTACCAGTGGCAGCTGTTTGTAGTGGTCGGGTTTGGCTGGGCGATGGATAATCTGTGGCCGACGGTGACGGGGTTGATTCTCGCGCCTGTTGCCAATGAGTTCCGACCAAGCCAGAAGCCGCTGCTGACACTCGCTCAGAATATTGGTCTGCTGGTTGGTGCCGTTTTCTGGGGGTTCGGGTGCGACATCTTCGGTCGCAGGTGGGCTTTTAACTTGACGATTGGTGTGACTGCTGTGTTTGGCTTGATCGCTGCCGGATCACCCAATTTTGCGGCCATCTCTACCTTCTCGGCGTTATGGTCTGTTGGCGTCGGTGGTAATTTGCCTGTTGATTCAGCTATTTTCCTGGAGTTCTTGCCTGGCTCTCACCAGTATCTGTTGACCGTCCTGTCGATTGACTGGGCTCTTGCACAGGTCGTAGCCAACTTGGTCGCGTGGCCGTTGTTGGGTGACTTTACTTGTGAGAGTGCCGAAGGCTGCACAAAGGAGAACAACATGGGCTGGCGGTACTTCCTCATCGCGATGGGTGGGTTGGCCATGATCATGTTCATCATTCGTTTCGTGCTGTTCAAGATCTATGAATCGCCCAAGTTCCTTATGGGCAAGGGCAGGAACCAAGAGGCCATTGACGTAGTCCATGAAGTGGCCCGGATCAACAGCAAGACATCTGATGCGACAACAGAGGAGCTGGAAGTCTTCGACCAAGGCGAGACTTCAGGATTGAACAGTTCGAGCCTTGTGCGCCAGCGCCTGGAGAAAGTCAACTTCGAACATATCCGCGCTCTATTCAGAACTCGCAAACAAGCTTTCTCCACCACACTCATTATCCTCGTCTGGGCCTTCATTGGTCTTGGATATCCCCTATACAACGCCTTCCTCCCTGCCATCCAAGCCCAGCGTGGCACAGACTTCGGCGACGGCTCCACCTACATCACTTACCGCAACACTCTCATTCAAGCCGTCATGGGCGTCCCCGGCTGTCTTCTCGGCGGTGTCCTGGTTGAAACCCCCAAGATTGGCCGTAAGGGCGCCCTGGCTGCCTCGACGGCAATTACCGGCGCATTCCTTCTTGCCTCCACGACTGCCGTCACCTCCAACGCTTTGCTGGGCTGGAACTGTGCTTTCAGCTTTATGAGCAGTCTCATGTACGCTGTTCTCTATGCCTATACCCCCGAGATTTTCCTGACCAAGGATCGCGGTACTGGTAACGCGTTGACCGCTTGTGCCAACCGTATCTTCGGTATCATGTCGCCTATCGTGGCTATGTACGCGGACCTGGGCTCGCCTACGCCCGTATACGTCAGTGGAGCGCTTTTCATTGCGGCCGGGATTCTCGTGGTGTTCATGCCTTTTGAACCCAGAGGAAATGCCAGTTTGTAGTTGCTAAAGAGGCTGGGTATCTACTACCCACCCCCCATACTTTACATTTGTTGCAGCTCTTAGGAGCTATTTGCTTCACACTTATTCCTTGATGTTTTATTACCTAGAACACACATTATTCACTAGACCTTAATTATGAGATTCGACCGATTATACCCCAGACCCAATATCCAGCCTCGTATTGATATGACATCATCGCCCACCAACAAATGCAAGCATCAATAAACGTCCCACCATCCCAGGCGATCTTTAATATAACTTAGTTTTATCCCAGCGGCCCTCTCCCACTCATAGTGAATCAATTATCTTTGGACAGGGCCTAACCGGAGAATACCGACCAATGAGCCGATCTGTCCAACAACGAGATCAAGCCCTGTGGAGAATCCCCGGGTACATCTACGTCAGATCGTGTGGCTGCGGTCGCTCATCCAGAAACCTGATTCGATGCACTTGTTTGCTACTTAATATATTCAAGTGGTCTGTGGCTTGTGAGAGTCGCACGCATGATATAATCCCTTCCCCTCGGAACAGGTTTCATCATCATGCTGTCAATGGCAGGGCAGGGGAATGCGGTATTTAAGATATGGAGGATAGCGCAGACCGGATGTATATAAATCTATTATCCTGGATATCTTATCAGTATCTCTTCCAAACAGACATATCTCGCAAGTCTATCTAAGAAATACCAATAATCATCATCCTCAAAATGTCCCAAGACAAGAACAACAATAATAACAACAACAACAGTCCGTCCCTCCCACCCAGTTAAATCAATCCAATACTAACCCCTCCCCAAGATACCAGCGGTGGCCTCCTCGGCGGCCTAGGCGACACAGTGGGCAAAACAGTCGGCGGTGTAACCAACACAGTCGGCGGCGCAGTCGGCGGCCTAGGCAACACCGTTGGCGGTGTCACGGAGGGACTCGGGCAGACTGTCTCCGGCGCAACAGAGGGTCTGGGCAATGCGACAAAGAGTGCGGGCGATGGCGTGTCGAGTGGTGTGCAGAGTATTGGGGGACAGAAGCAGACGGCTGATAACCCGCTTGGTTTGGGTCGATAGGTGGAGGTGTTATGGGGCGCTGAGTGATTGACAAGTAGTGTTATGTTGTGTATAACTAGCCTTGGTTGTGAATAAATCTATTGGTCGCTATTATTCCCCGCAAAGGTCGTTTCGCACTCCCGGAGGAGCCGCTTGAACGGAGGATCGGGAAGATCCCCTTATCTCTGCAATTATGCCGAGCTGTCTAAGTTATCTATTGGAGGCTCGGCCTAGCGGCTGCAGATCCGGGTAATTCCACAGAATGGGCATTCTAAAGGTTATTCGAGAGGACGGACTATGTGACTTGGAAAATTCTAAACATGGGTGGTGCATTTCTATGCCAAGTAGTCATGGTCAAGTCGAGATAGATTAACATAGGACGCATGACAGTTGAAGATTCAGCCCTAGCCCAAACCTGGGCCAGTGCACGTGCGGAGTGGATTTGCACACGATTTATTCCCCAGAGAGGACCATTAGGGCGCGCTGTTCCGGGGGGCTGCGACTTCTTGGAACCATACTAGACCACTTCCAGTTACAACTGTCCGCGGGGCCTCTCGTAAGGATCAAGCGAAAGTTAGCAAGGATTAAAATAGCTACATTCCTCGGTTTCATTCCGGTGGGGTTCGATAAGGTATTTCAAGGAAATGATATACATTATACAATCATTACGTATATATCCCCAACTTTAAAGCTAAAAGAAATGCCCAAGACGCGAGTAAGTACTTTCGACACAGGTTTGAACCTGCATAAGCCGGAAGCCAAAACGGCGGGTCAAATGGGGGCCAATAATTCTAATCCGGCGCAAACTCTAATGTCCATGACCCGGCGAATAGGCTTAGAGATCAACGGGGTCGGCTGCTGACAGTTCTTCATGAGAGTCCGTGCAGTTCGTTCCACGGTGATAACACAGTCTAGACTGAGGGTCCGCAACCCGAAGCGGCGGAATCGATCGGAAAATCTCCACGGTTTCACAGGGACTACATAGGGCGTCCAGCCCCTTGTCTATATCACTTTATCATTTTACTTCCTTGCAAAGCACGCAAGGAAAATGGATGTGCAGGTCCGGCCGTTGCCGCCTAGCGAGCCCTCTTCTAGCAAAACGTTGCTCAAGGTTGGGCTTTCCCTGAATTCTTTGCTTGGAGTGGCGTCACTGGGGGCATTCATCGCTTTTCTTTATCTTGGGAAATGGCGAAAATACGATTTGAAAGAGCCATCTAAATGGGCGATCATAGGATATCTCGGGTCAATGTTCTTGTAAGGATGGTGTGGAAATCTACACGGCAAATGGCGCTAACTTTTTGCTCTGTTGTAGATTCGAATTATTTCGCTGCCCGGCTATTGGGTTGGAACTCATGCACCCCAATTCTTCATCAAGACCACTGAGAACGTACAACACGGTCGCGGGGATAATATCCACATTTGCCGTGCACCTTTCCAACTGCCTACTTTTTTACATTATGTATCAAATCACACATCTTTTTCTCAGAGTTGGGAAATTTATGAACAGACGATATCTGTCCAAGTTACAGGTCTTGCACTGGCTTGTGTTTGGAGTCATCATTATTGCGATAATTTTGGACTGGGCCTTCAACACTGTATTCTTGGTCAGGAATCTTTCGGCTCCTAAATCTTCCATCGCGAACTCTCAATCTCCGTCCTCGTCAGATCCCTCAATTTCCAATATGGAGGATATCATGGACAGCATCGCCCAAATTATCTCCTGGGTGGCTTCTCTAGAGATCCTGCTGTTGAACCTCTACATGGTCTTCAAGACCAATGGACGTCGCCGTATTCTAAGGGTAAGAGTCATTAAACCCTTTTAATGATTTATTTTGGAACTATGCTCTAACCAGATGTAAACCATCAGGAACCAACTTTACTCTCATCCTTAACAATTGCCTTGTTCTTCGGATTGAACATGATGAAAGCACTCATAAATATCATCCTAGGATTCAAATTAGAAGAAACCTCAAGCCCGACATTATGCGCCATGGTTGTTGTCCGAGCAGTATTCTCGATGGGTATCTACACCGCAATAATTCCCTTATCATTGAGATGGGGGCTTCGCCAACGCTATGAGCATGACATAGCGCCAGAGAACTGGAGCTCGTATCTTTCCCCGGGCCAAAATCCAGATGAGAAAAACTATGTTCCGGAGCATACAGAAGAGGGCTCTTCGCCTGATTGGGGGCTCAGTTGGCTCGAAAGGGCGGAAACGAGTGGCTCGATAGGTGATATTGCGCATAATACACCGAGGGCACCATTGTCTCCTCCGGGTAGAAATAGTTTGTCTTATACCGTTACGGATTAGCTTAATGATACAACTTGATGGATTCTCGTTTGGAGTTCCCGGGTCTTTATTCCGCAGTGATTCCTTTCTATGTCTGACTTTCGTAAAAAAAAAAAAAATAGAACGATCAGTGGTGTTCATTATTCCTCCGATTTTAAATCACCGGTTGCCAAAATGACTCCGTAGTGGAATGTTTGATTGGATATGTGAGATGCACCACTCGGAGGCTATGAGTACTTGTCAAGAAGGAACGGAGACAAACTGTGAGACTAATCCGTTTCCACCTAGCTACATTTCACAGAAGAACTTGAGGCTTTATTGAGCAGGAGGACGGGAAAGATTCTCAGGGTAATCGAATATCTTCTTGGTTTCTATAACCCCATAAACTACAAGGCCATAGTCAAAGAGCGGCCTGCTTGCTCAATATGTTCACTGCATGGTCTAGGCCTCTTCTGTCCGGGAGTATCCTTGTCGGCCCGCGAGGCAACTTGAATTTCCACATCTCTATTTCTTCAAATTCAGATTCGGTATCAAGGCAGCTCAAAAAAGGCAATCCATATCTTCAAAGCTTTATCAGTGGTCTCTGCAACAGAGAATCAAACACCCACACCACCCAGATTATTGTAATCGCAGCGAAGCATTGAAATGTCCCGCTAGGCGATATGCTGCCTGATGAAGTCGAGGGAAGTATATTAGAGATGGCTCGTGAGTTTCCATATTGGTTGGAAAAATGAATAGTCATGGCCCAGGGTGTAGCCAAGGCTCGAATGCGCAACGGGAAAAGCTCCGCTGTCAGCAAGTACTCATTAAATTAGGGTAAGTGGCTGTTTCATTTCCGAAATCAAGGTCGAATATAAGGCAAACAGCTTTCATTAACTAAGTCTGCTGAAGCTCCAATATCACTAAGGATCAGGTTTTTTACCCTCAAAGTTCCTCATATTAGGAGGATGCTTCATGTTTGTTGCTATCTTATTTTATCATTATGACATTCTGTTTTCATGGCAAGCAGACGTATTGTAGCTGGGCAATTGGGGCCTAAAGCGCATAAAATTAACCTGTTCGGTAACTTGAGATAGAATGTTGCATTAAATAAATCCTTTCACGATCAATTTCGAGGGTGGAGTGGGTCGTCCAGAGTGGCGTGCACGAATGCGGTTCGTGGCCGCCGGTCGAATCTCGGCCGACATGTTCGAGTCATAACGTAGGCTACCAGCAACTTCTCATTATAAAGTTTGGTTGGCAATATTTCTATTGTAGAGGTTTATAGGACTGACCGTGGAATTCACTTGTCTTCTTGCGTTGCTAAGCTGTGGTCTGCCTGGGGTAGGTGAAAGTTGGTCAGTTCAAATATTGGAAGCTTTGCATCGCGACTCCACTTACATTTGCTTGATCAAGTATCTTCAGACCAGACGGTCGGCAAAAATGGCCCCCGATGCATCCGATACTGATCAAACGATGGTTTCAAAGCATGAGAAAGGATGGCGGAGAGTAGTCCGCAATTTCACTCCTTCGTACGTGCTCCTCGAGGGGCGACAAGTCAGGTTTGCTAACTCGCCTCAGGTGGTTCTCAGTGACGATGGGGACAGGAATTACGTCGATCTTGCTACACAATCTTCCATATAATGGAGTCTGGATATACTGGTTGTCTGTCGTAATCTTTGCCCTCAATGTTCTCCTGTTCTCCCTGGGATTCATCATCAGCGTTCTGCGGTACGCTTTATATCCCGAGATCATCAAAGTCATGATCATGCACCCTGTTCAGTCAATGTTCATCGGTACATTCCCGATGGGTCTTGCGACAATAATCAACATGATAGTCTTGGTTTGTGTGCCAGCATGGGGTGAATGGGTCAAGTATCTTGCTTGGGGTCTATGGATTTTTGATGCGGTGATTTCGGTGATGACCGCTCTTTCACTACCATTCAGTTTGTATGATCCTCAGCAAGGATATGAAGAGAAAAATTCTGACTTTAACCAGAATGGCGCGTGGTGCCGAGACCGAACTATCTTCTATGACGGCCGTCTGGCTTCTCCCCATAGTGAGCTGCATCGTAGCTGCTTCCTCCGGGGGGATAGTAGCCGAGATACTCCCCAATAGTCAGTACGCCCTATGGACTGTGCTGGCAAGCTACGCCTTGTGGGGTATGGGGGTTCCTCTGGCGATGATGGTTCTCGTCATTTACCTGCAGCGCCTCACGCTTCACAAGCTGCCACCCAAAGCAGTTATTGTAAGTGTCTTTCTGCCGCTAGGTCCACTAGGGCAAGGCGGATATGGGTATGTACCACAAAATGAGTATTTACACTAAACTTCTTCTGATGAATCATAGCATGATGAAATTAGGCCAATGCGCCCGAGATATCTTCCCCCTGACTCAAACACTGGAACAAGCATCAGGGCCGACATTTTACACTCTGGGATTCTTGATCGCATTGATAATGTGGGGGTTTGGCCTCGTCTGGCTATTCTTTGCATCGGCTTCAATTGCTAAACTCAAAAACTTTCCGTTCAATATCGGATGGTGGGGATTCACGTTCCCACTGGGAGTATTCACTGCAAGTACCGTTCAGATGGGGACCGAGCTACCCTCGAAGTTTTTCAACATCCTAGGAACGGTAAGTAAAGGAATTTGAAAGCTCGGCTATACCTTTGCTCATCCGTGTACAGGTGCTATCAGTATGCGTCACCGTACTTTGGATAATTGTTAGTGTGGGGACTTTGAAGGGTATCATATCCGGTAAAATATTCTATGCGCCCTGTCTAGCCCATCTACCCGAGCCAAGTGAAGACAAAGAAAATTCCAAAGCGGCATAGGAAATTGCTGGCCGGGAAGCCGAACCGTAGAAATAAAATCAAGATACCAGTTGTGAGGGAATCCTGGCGCTCGCGCTGTGACTAGCCGAATCCAGAAACTGACTTTTCGTGGAACTACGAGGCTAGGGGGGGGAAACGAAAAGGCTAGTCATGAATGAATATTAATCAATAATGATGATGATTATTGTAACTAGCTGAATCTCCAAGAATAATTTATAAATAGTCTGACTGGCTGGCTAGACAATCAAGGAGCGCGATCAAGCGCAACACGCGGATGCGGGGACTTCCTTGTCGTGAACTTTCTAGTGCAGGGATTTATTTTCCCTGATCGAAAGATTTGCAAGTAGCTGTACCTTGGGGGCATAAATATACTTCGTACGAACAATGTAAGAGTCTAATCCCTCCTGGGACCTAGCGGCAGGTGACACTTGAATAAACTATGAAGGCATGCATTAACTTCCTCGATCATATCAGAAATAGACTAAATTTAAAAAAAAAATGTAGACCCTATCTATATATTCAATACTTATCAGCTAGGACACATGCTGCTTTAGGAGATGTGGCGTGTCAATTTGATAACATGATGTGGCATATTGGGTATGCAGCAAGTAACGTGTACGTACTCGCTAGCAGCATTGGTTTTGAGGGATAGGCCTTTTGATGACTTGTCCGACGATACAAACCGATGGTATTGGAGATAACGAACATGTTTTTGGTCCTTCGAGTCTCTAAGCAACCGAAATTGTTCTGACTCAATCGCAATCATGGTCGCGCCTCCGGTCCCTCCGTACTGTGTACTTGCCTATACTTGTTGCGCCGCCCGCCGAATTGGCCCCATGTGCATCACGTGATGTGGAGTCAAACTCGATTTTTGGATTTTCGAAATTCGGATTTTATTTTTTATTTTTTATT
>KZ118909.1:40248-52379 GCA_002153405.1 Mycosphaerella populi pn0402 | reverse complement strand
AAAAAAAAAAAAAGGGAAACAGAGAAATGAAAGAAATTTACCGAGGCTGCGCAAAGCGGCTTGTTCATCACTTCCAACTCGGCACTTCGGGCGAGTCCCGAACTGACGTAGTCTGGTTCTTTGATGCACTTCGTACTTGCAACATGCGTAGTTCCGTTGGAACACGGGCCATGTTGAATATAGGGAGGGTCCGGGGCCCGCCCTTGCTGGATGCATATCGCATCGTTATGCGCGCCAATCCGAGCACGATGAAGCCGGAAATAGCGAGTATGTCTTGCCCTTTTGCGGCTCCTAATATCCTCACTCTTGACCTGCTATGACTCCCGTTCTGATGTAGCCCTATTTTCGGACATCATCGCTGCGTACTCCATGATGACATCACGTACACCCTGACTGGAGATGTTCGCCACCATGTCTGAATTAGTTTCGGTAGTCGGCAATAGACCCGTGGTCGTTGCTTGTCGACGCGAGGGTCCACTATTGCTCGAAGCATATACTGTTCTTGGCTTGACCGTGCGTGAGAACGAATGTCGCCTAGTAAGCCACAAATCACCCGGCAATGTCGTCCTTGCGCAGTCAATGGCGCGTCTCCAAGCCGTCGCGCTAGAGTATAGTACACAGAGTTTTAAGCGGAGAATCAAGCACAGCCAGCCTTTGACTTTTTTGCGCCTGGGCGGAGCACAAACTACACTTAGCAGGACGTTAGTAGGGTCGTACTCCCCCACATCGATAGCTGCCGAACCATGGAACGGCCTCGGGCTTGTCCTCAACACAAAAAAAAAAAAACGTCGGCTATGATAGCACGCCGGCATTTATAATATAGTAAATGAGAATTATATTCCCAGCTACACGCGGTATGCGCTCTCTACCACGGGTCCATTCCAAACCCTAGACCACATAGTCCTCTCGCTTGTATAGTATGATCAAGCCCAGTTAAAGACCAGAGCATCCATCAAGTCTCGCGTAGTCGCTAAGCTCTGTTCAACGTGGAGCCAGAATACAAAAGTACACTGCGCAGCACGGTCCTGTTCAAATAAAGTTATCGCACCCTGGTCCGTTCGAACGCACGAAACACACTGCCTGTCTAGTTGGACGGAAGGGGATCGACCTCGGGAGGCGCCAACGGCTTCCATTGTGAGCGGGGGGGAGTGTTTTCCCGCTTCAATAGCGATCATGAGATGCTGTCGGATTTAGCGGAATGGGGGAGAATGGGCCGGGGGGCCTTGCCAAACTGATGTGCTTTACCATGGTCCTAGTGGTCGAGGGATGGGGCCAGATGGGTGCTACTCCAGACTAACTACAAGACTCGACCAAGTCAAACGTCTCTAGTAATCCTTTGATGGCGCTTGGCCGATTCGGAGTCTCCGCATCATGGATCGGTCTAGGTTGGTCCTACAAGGGGAAGTATCTCCACAAGGATTATGGGGTTGTTATTTTTTTCCCCCTTTCTTCCCCTTGTTCTCTTTGTCCATGATGAACTAGTCCGGGGAGTAATTTCTTTTTTTTACAAAAAGGCGGCTCTCTTTAACGCGTAATACGAGGCCAGCCCCAATCTTTCCCACCGTAGTCTCCAATAAGTATCTCTCTATTGATAAAACAACAAATAGAGAGCCAAAATGGAAAGGGACAGGACCCTCATCAAGGCAAGGCTGGATCTAGTGATGTGACCAACAGGAGGCGGAGAACGAAAAAGTCAAAATCGAATCGAACTTCCGGCCCCACCATCCGTACCCGGAGGATAATCCTCGTGGAACCGCGTGGAGCAAATAGCTTCAAAGTGAAGTGAACCTGGCCGAGGCTCCAGGACAAAGGCTATCTCGAAATGTTCCACTGCGACCATGTACAGGGACGATCCAGTGCGTGGAGCGAGCAAGGGGGATGGCAAAAGATTGCGCCCACGCGAGGACGTGGACACGTTTCCGGTAGCGACCCATGTACTCTGTACGGAGTATACAATGTTGAGAAACAGAATTCATCTTTCTCTCACCGATACTTTAGGAATATACACACCGTGCAGAGAAATGGACCGCCTATACGCTATCGGCGCGAAGGATGGCCCTCGTGCGTCCGCTGTTTGTGAGCCATCAACTTTGCTCCCGAGGTCGGAAACGTTCCAAGGTTAAGACCTGCATGCTGCGGCAGTCATTGGGGCATCGCGTGGCGGGGTGCGACTTGTTTCAGATTCTCTACGAAGACCACGCCGGTTTTGAACTTGAGCAAGACCTTGAGGTTTGGTGATATATATCCAGGCAGACGACCTCGGGAGGTACTCCGCAGGTTACTCGATCGAGTCGGCGCTCATGCAAAGGGCTCGTACCTAGGTAGATAACACTACTTAGGTAGGATCCAATGAGGAGAGCCTGCTTTGTCTTTCGTGGACGGAGGACTTTTGGCATCTTGTGTAGACTTACAAGTATCTAGATGTGCAAGCTATCACGGCACTTGCTGTACAGAACCATGGTTCGCTCAATCCTGGTCCATCCTCGCCCACCGTATACAAAGAAAGCTATCAATATTTGGAATTATCCGAAGCATGGAAGAAACCAACAAATTACCACGGGCTGTGATACAGTGGCGTTGGCCCACAACCCGAAAATAATATACACATCCACGGGAGCTACAGATCAGTAGGTGACACCATTAAAGCTAAAACGATCAATGTCATAAGCAGAAAAAAAAAAAAAAAAAAAAAGCCTCACGTCAACAACCAATCTTGTCACATTAAGCGCCAAGACTAGATGATCAAAGGCGCACGCAGGGGAGGGCCCCGACGAACCAATCCATGTGCTCGCTGTCGATCGTCTGCCGATTCGGACGAGGGTTGGACAAAGAACTTGATTTTGAGTTTGCCGCTGTCATTGTCCCATGCACTTACGGAGTACTTTCCTGTCACGATGGGGATGATCCACGATGTGCTTGTCAGATTCAACGGTACGAGAGTGCCACATCGCGCCAGGCCGTCCGGATAGATGAGGGGAACATTGTCATCGGGCCACATATCAAATTGCCACAAATTCAGGGCCTATCGTTGTTCTCAATCAAAACTAGGGGCCTCTATATCAGCCACCACGTAGGATAAAACGGCTAATAGCTATAATGATAGGCCGGGCCTTGGATGATGGAGGAGTTTTTGAACGCGGTGTCGTTTTCGTTCAATGCATCAGCTTCGTATGCGTCTTTAATCGAAGGCCCAAGCCTGGATGCCGAACTAAGAGATCAACTAAAGCATAGCTGACCTATAGGAAAAATGTCTGACAAGGGATAAAACGCCCGACCCAAAAAACAGAGTGCTGGGGCTGTAGCGCAACTTGCTAGTCGCTCTTGGCATAAAAAACGACTATCAAGGCGCAGAAAAGTACACGCCGAGATCAACTCGAATGCACAGACATACCAATCAACGACGCGCAGCCCACCAGATTATCGCACTATAATGCTGCTGGATGAGTAGCATGACTCGTACCGAAGTCAAAAGGCATCATATCAGCAAACCACGTCGTCAGAATGGTTCTTGTGGAGAGCCACAAGCTGGCAATCGCCAATGAGCGATACTTCACGACATGCAGGATGATTTCTCCCCGAGTACCAATTACATCGTGTCGTCTACTCTCCGGGCCATTTCGATGAGTACTTGGTGAACGACGTCCCGCGCAAAACAAACGACAATCCTGCCTTTTCTAGCATTAGCAACACTAGTGACTAAGGATCTTCTTGTCTTGGACTCGCCCAAATATTATTCAGAGGATTGAAATGTACATGTAAGATGTGGGCCGGGGTCTTTTTTCCCAATTCCCCATCTCCTGTTGGTCATCATGTTCTCGATCGCTTAGCACAGTCAACCTGGGGGGGAGGTTTCTTTTTCTTTTTCCTCTTTTTCGATCACCTTTTTCGATCACCTTTTGACTTTAATCTATCACCCCCGGTAAGAATCCTTTTTTTGCCGAAGACACCATCCTTCGGGGAGGAATCAGGGTGATGGATGATGAAATCATGCTCCGCGTCACACCCTGTTCACTCACCCCAACCAATCACTATCAGATGGATATGTTGGTTTGCCTCGGGGACTACCATGTACTACTCGATTATGAAGAAGCGCTAAGCTCAAGAACCAATCATCCAAGCCATTCGCAGCCCTCGATATACAAAAGTATGAATGACTCCCCCGTGGAGCATAGTATTCCGTCAACAGACATATACGAGCACTCTATCAAGACCTAAGTATAGCTTTGCTCACCCTGCATCTTAGCTCTAATCCAGCTAGAGGGTGCCCACCGAGAACCTAGCAGCACATCAGGGGTGGGCACTGCGCAGAGGCCCCGATGGTGTTACATTTGCGCAGATGCTGCAGCTCAGGCCTATCATTTGCAAAAGTACATCGCTCCCGCCCCAGTGCTATAGCATTGGTTTATCGCCGAACTAGCCTGGCCGACCGTCTACTATACCCAAATCCTTCCCATCCAGAAGGAGGCCCATTTCGACCCAGAACCTCTTCTACAAAAGCCTCGACCCCGATTCCCAAGAGCGAGTCCAGCCACCCCGTCCTCACACCATCCCGAAGAGACATGACCCCCCTCCATCCCAATTCCAGCGCACAAACGACCAGTCTAACCAACTAGCGCACGATGATCTCGAGATTCAGACCAGCAGCAGCCACCACCAACACAACACCCCCTAAACAGCCGATTTGTTTGCTACGGCAGCGTGACGCCGGATGTCTGTGGCGCCGCCGAAGTCTAGAACCTGCAGATAGATGCACCTTGTGCGATGTCGATGTCGACCGCTACCCCCTTTTTGCTTTTTCTTCTTCTTCCCCCCTTCCCTGGAGAGAACAAAGCACCATTTTTTTTTTCAGCACCTTGGTCTTTTGCTTTTCCTGCTTGTAAATCCCTCAAGCCCATTACTAGGACTGATTCGTGGCCACAGCCATTTCCCAATTGTAGTGCCTGCTTTCTGTTACCTGGCCCCTATGTACACTCACGTACCCCTAGACCCTCCTCCACGCCCCCGGACCCCCTTTCCAGGATCTTTGCGGCGCCCCTAACGCCTCCCGCTGACGATCAAGTGCTTGGGAAGTGTGTATTGCGGTGGGTTAGACGCCGGAATAATTTCCGGCGGAAAAAAGTAATTATCACAGAAGTCGAGGTCTACTACAGAAGTTGGCCCAAGGCACAAGGCATAGTACTCCGTAGACTGCTCGACTTTGCTCGTACGAAGTGATATCGACACATACACGAGGTACTTTCCTATCCGTCTTCCGTTAGTACAATCTCCAGCCGCTGCTCGCAAAGGCAACCCGGTCGATCTTCACAATAAGCACCTACCTGTCCCGGAATCAGTAGACGATGATCTAGCACATGCATAACAGCGGATTGGCCCGCGGGGGAGGGGCGAAATGGTGCATCGTCACGCGTGACGCCGCACGATTTCCATTTTCAGCCGTACGCAAGTCTCCGCGCTAAGAGGTATAACTCGTAGCGCTCGTCGTGGCAAACCATTCTATCCAGACGAATGGGCTAGTGCTGAACCAGCGTACAGATGCGTAGGGCTAGTACGGAGTACAATTGGTGTGGCACCCGGGTTGCGGCTGCCGCCTGACTCGGGTGGTGCATTTGGATATGTATGTCGGAGGTGATGGGGGGACTGAGTCTCTCGTATGCCGGGTTCGATTGCTGCAGATGTATCGTCGGGGCGAGTTTGCTGATGGTGGGACGAGGGCTGAAGGGGTAGGTTTTTTGCTTGACGAGGACAGGTGCGTTGCTGCCGGTGGGTTAGTCTGGGGCTATGGGGGTAATTCTGTATGCACTGGCCCTGCAATATGGGTGCTTGGATTTATTGGGGTTAGATTTAGGGGTTTTGTCTATTTAGTTGTACATATGGTTACAAGGTATGAAGTATCTACCCCTTGCTCTTTTGCTTTCAGGTATGGAGTACACCAAGCGCCGCTCTTTTTGATATTAGCTACAAGTCTTTAATTGGTGACTATAATAACGTGTTAGTTCATATTAGTGATTAACATTTAGCGTAGTACAATAATATCATGAGCGTTCTTGTGACTGATTCTGAGAGGGTCACAGGAAGAAAAGTCTATGGGACGGTGTTTCGTCACAATACTCTGTTCCACAGCCATGGTGTTGGGGTTGAACTTAGCTGAAATATCTGCTTAAGAATCAACTGAAACTAATTTATTTCCATAGATAGCAAAAGGGATAGTCAATGTAGTAGTATGAATCTGTTCTACAACCAAAGATTCAAGCTGCCTCATGCGGGTGAAGGTTTCGCCTCCAAGGTCAACACGTCTCCTCCGGGCTCTCATTCAGAACTCTTATCGCTTCTATTGCGATTTTGAAATGTACTCCCAGTGAGCACAATGTGCTAGCGTGCTCTTGGTTCCTTTGCGGGTCAAATCCAACACGGTGCAACAATAGCAACTTGATGTTTACAAGTCGTACATGCCGATTGATTTGCATCTAGACTTTTATCTTCGATGAAATCTCATCAGGCAACATCCCCTGAAATATCCCCGATATCAAGCGGCAAAAAAAGAGTATTTTGATCCATCAATCATAGGATAGATAGCTCGCATAACCATCAAGGGATCTGGAATGGAATGGACGTCAAGTGCCGTCTTCTCGTCCAGCAGCTTGTCCAAGGTATCTTCATTTCCCCATCTTATACACTTAGAGAATGACGTACAATTATCCGTGATATTTGTCCGTTGTAGCAAGTAATACAAATTTGTATTTGTCGAGTCCACTGAAAGGAGCCCATCGCATCTTTGTGGGACTGTGCCTTCTGGGAATAAAATCGCTTGATAGTTCCCAAGTCAGTTGGATGTTGTATTAACATATCCTTTCACCTGTATTTGCACGTACGAACTTGTTCTCGCTTGTATATTCTTCTGTGCGTTCAAATTGATGTGACTTGGTATGTAGCAACCTTGGAAGGGCTCGAGAGCTCTCATCACTAAATCCGAATCGGAACCATTTCAGAACGTAGCAGAGATCTAGTCATCTTTATGTGACTTAACACCTTCCAGAGGGACGAAATACCCCTATCTACTTCGCCAGCAACGCACCTCACTCTACTGCTTCTGGTGACATAATTGATTCTCAGCAGCATGTTACACCGGTACGAATATCTCTCTTTTTGCTTCTTGAAGATTGATATGCAGTATTTTCTAGGCCATAGCGCCTAGGGAAGTCTTGTTCGTTATGCTAGGAACGGCCTGGAAGTTGAAAGCGTCAAAAGACTTACCTGAATATCCGCAAAATGACCAGACATTTTTCTATTACTGGTCGTAGAGAATCTGGAAATAATGCCGAAGCATGTAGATGACCCTCTAAGTTCATCCTGATTCAACATGGGATTTACAAAGTTGGAATCTGTTCCTTGGCACAACAGCACCCGGTATTGTGACATACCGTCAAATTCTTGATCCTTGGGAGTCCATGGTTCAATATCGAGGATCTCGAGCATCGACACAGATATGGCTGAGATTCGCCAATACATCCCAGCATTTTGGCACACAGATGAGATTTCTCGAGCAATGTGATCCCAGGGAAGACCCATGTGGAAAATAAATCCATGAAGCAAAGATGCGGTGGTTGTTGCTTTTGTATCCAAGATCTGCACAGCGCTCAACTGCTAGCCTTCCAAGGTTGTATCCATTTCAGGCGCCTATTTGAAGCCGCTTGACACTAGGGATATGAACAATAGATGAGATTGAAGGCTTCGTATCATGTGAAAAGCACAAGGGGTAATCAGGAAATTGCAGGTACATACCAAGTCACATTAGAACGTATTCAGGGATTTACAAAAGGATTTAGCTTCGAATACAAAAAAGGAATACACAACTACAGTATAACATACGAAATTGGCGTAAGCTTCGCCTTAGAAGAACTGATACCCATTATAGAAAAGCTTACTCGGTAAAAGAAACCTGGTACGTACAGCTCAGCTACATATGGACGTCATTTTGGCTGGAATGGGCGTTCCCTTTTGGGAGCCCGATGCTTGCTTTGCTTAAACTAATGGTAGCTGAATTTGATCATACATTTGGGTGATGACGAGTTTTCTGGATGGCCCGAGGCTGCTTTCTACCGCCCATCACCCAAAATCTGCGAAACAGTGGTTGTGTCATCTTGGGCGCCTTGTCAAAACAGTTTTGACAGGGGTAAACGGTTCTGATTTGTGCAGATTGCTGTTGAGCCGCATCCCGGGTGGGTTGGTTGGTCATCACCCCCGTTGCCCGCAACAGAGTTTCCCATTTCTTCAGACCTGAGCCATAGAGGGGGTTGGCCTTAATCCCTCAGTTCCTTGAACAGGCGAATTGGCAACCCGAGCGTGGAAGGGTAAAGATGTTTTGTCGGAAGAGCGAGCAGGTGGGGCTTCAAGTTGAGGCAGCTGTGGCTGCTCCCGCTGATGCTTCTCGCCACGTTCGTCTTCATCATCGCCAGAAGACTTCTCGCCAGTACCATCTTTCTGACTAGTCTCGATGCGACGACGTCGGTCACGCGTGTGATTTTTGTGGCGAGTATCTAGAAAAATGTTAATTTTTGTCGAAAAAACAACCCTAAGTCTCCAGTGGCTATCAGACTAAAGCTTACCTCTAATCTCTTTTGTCTTAACAGCATACGCCTGAATCTCCTCCTTGCTCAATACGCGCAACACAATAACATAATCAGACCGCTCCTCATATCGCTCATTGCCCATGTCCAACGCCTCGGGGTTGACCAATCGACGGTCTATTTTGGTCCAGCGGGCACCTGGTGGGATGCCTTTCTTAGTTGCGTCTTTCAAAGGAGCAACGCCTTCTCGCACAGGGTTCTTCTCCTCAGGGAAGCTCGCACGAGGTGCCTTCAAAATACCCTTAGGGGGAACCTCGGGTGTTTTGGTAGCAGGTGGCTCAACAGTGATGGGAGTCCTCAATTCATCTCTGCTTTCGTGTGAATGAGACTGCCGTGACGGGCTGGAGTGATAAGAGCGATCGTCTAGTAGTCTACGTGACGAACTGCGGTGCAAACGGTCGCGATGATGACGGCCGCCTGACCGATCATCCTCGCTAGTATCCGCACTGCTATGATGTCTGCGGCTGGGGTCTGCAGATGGCTGGCGTTTGTATTCTCGGAGATCCTCATCATCGGTGAATCCATCCGAGCTTCCGGTATGGCGGCGGTGAGAGTGTCTAGATCTGGGGCGATAGTCACCGGATTCTAGATAAAGTTGCTTTCTCTCAGTGCCATCTTCTAGTAGCTCCCGCGAGGTAGAAGCCGATGCATCGAAGTCACGATCTAAGTCTCTTCGGCGTCTGTGGTGCCGGCGGCCCGATGAGTGGTCGTAGTCAGACATGTCAGAGTACCCCGCGCCCAGTGCCGCTGTGCCAAGTCCAACAAGTGCTTTGTTATCGCTTTCGCTATTGTGGGAGCGATGAGACCTGCTTTGTCGGTGATGGCCATCACTATCACGATGAGACCTGCGAGGACGGCGACGACGATGATGACCACCGTCACTAAAAGAATCATAGTCATCATCCGAGCCATGAGACACTGCGACCAGCGCACGGTCAAAGGCTCTTGACTTGGACCCAGATCTATGTTGATCTTCTGGGCGAGCAGAGCGAGGCCGGCCTTCCCGGTCAAATGAGTCAAGCTTATCAAAGGCCCGAGAGGTTGGGGGAGGGCCATGGATACGGTTCCGGCTGACAGGGCGGAAAAGGCGGGGGTCTTGGTCCATGACGGTCATGCTGAGAGGTCGGTCGCCTGAGGCTCTGGTAGAGCGACGTGGCTGGACAGGGTAGTCTCTGTAGAATTGCTCGCTCGGGGTAGTGTAGGAGTAGGCATCGTAAGCATCGATGCCGTCACCCTCACTCGGTTCAGTGTAATGACGCGGTTTCCCGCCATGTACACGGTAAGACGGACGGCTTGACGGGCGATTTGTACCACCATGCAGGCCCTGACGTCCGGTGTCACTGGCGTAGTCCGTGCTGTATACACGACGATGGTGGCCGTGTGAGGAGGAAGGAATCAGGTATTGACCTGAATCTGATGAAATGGGACTTGGATTAGATCCATGGCCCGAGCTTATCGCCGGTCGAAGACGAGATGAAGTGACTGAGAGTCGAGTAGGTATATTATTGTGTTCCATAGCTGAAGTTGTGCTGCTCCGCGACCTTGAATGCGGCTGAATCGTATATTCCGTCCGTTTCTTTGCTCCGTTTGCTGAGTTGTGGATTTTTTGAGAGGCGACTGGCCGAGCTTCAACAGTTGATCGACGGGATGGATATCTGTAGGCACTGGTGTAGCCGGTATCAGAAGGGTAGCCATCATATTCGTAGCGGCTTCCGCGAGAATCGTAGGGATCGAGCTGAACCATGCCAGTTGAGGCCCGAGGACCACTGTAGTGACGGCCGCTACTTGGCGACAGGCTACGATAGTATGCCATCGCACCTGTCGACTGTTTCTGAAGGCAAACTGGGACGGATTGGAGGGAATCAAGCAAATAAAGCCTTGGCCTGACCAGTGGATAACCACTGCAACGGTATCAGGAGCAGCGGTCGGGATGGTAAGTCGAGGAGAGCAGATGAGCGCCAACAGGACCTCGGGATGAAATGAAGATTTGAGGCCTGCTCGTTGCTTTTTCTCTGCGGATCAAAGTTCCTTCGGGGTTAACAAAGGACTCGGCGTGGCGTAGTGGGGCGTGGCGAAGGAGAGGAAAAAGGTAGAATCGACGAGCAGATGCAGAGACAAATAAAGCGCAGAGGTGATTGATCAATTCGAGGGGACAAGAAAGTTCAAGATGTCTGAGAAGGTTGAAACCAAGAGAAAAGGAGAACAGCGAGTGGACAATGACGCAAAAGAGTGGGTGCTGAGGCCGCTGACAAAGACTAAACACCGACTGCTCCCCCACCTTCTCAGCCCATTGGGCGGCGACAGGGACTCCGGAGTTTGGGCTTCTTGGACTTCTTCGTACCTTCTGTTTTTCTGTACTTTTGAAACATAAACAATCTATATCTGCTGGTTCCACGGCTCGGACCCGAGAGCCCCGCGTGCTTGAAACCGTGGTTCGAGGAATGTTCTATTCTTCTCAGTCCGACTCCCGAGCCCGAGAAGGATTTCCCATTCCTGCGGCTCTGCCACTGCCATTGCCACTGCTCCACCGGACACTGCCCGCTTATTCGCCCGGACTGCTTAACCTGGGGATTGTTTATGGCCATTGGTGAGAAAGTGAAGCGCATGCCTTTGTCAACATTGATTTCATTCGAGTGTTCAGCTTTGGAGCAAATAACCACCCCTCATGTCTATCTACTTGGGAGTATCAAGTCCATGAAAACGGATCACCATTTTCAATCGGAGAACCAATCATGAAAATCTAGGGAATAAAATGCCTCCGGTTCCGATACGGTGGACGTCAATTATCTCCAGACTGCGGATCGAAGGCACCTGGTTCCGATAGGGCCCAGTGCTGCGCCGACTCCATCCTGAGGGCAACACCCCCTCTATTGGCGTCTCCATAGATTAAACTCCAAACAAACTATACTTCCGGCGCACAGGTCTTGAATTGTAATCAATCCCAGTCATTTGTCATTGGCCCGCTAAGACAAAAGCACCTGCCATCGGCAGGGCTCCCATGCCGAACATTCCACGCCTGTCCCCACCTGATCTTCCGCCCTAATGATGCAACCGTTGACGACAATGGGGGTCATCCGCGTGAGTAACCTCGGGTTCCAGGGCAAAAGTCAAGGCCAAGCAAGACTCCAACTTGCTTTCGCGGCCTCTGTCCCGGGTGGTATATACCCGCGTGAGCACATGATGCAACAGCTCCCGATTGCCGGTAGCCAACCAGCGATATCCCGCCCAAGCTTCGCTGTGGGCTATACAACCTCGTTTCTAAGCTATTCCCATCCCAGTTGCCTTGAAGCGTTGCCTGCCGAGAAATGCCAAGGCCTTCCCGATTATGGACCGCCCTGGCACCAGAGCAGTCGGTGATTAATTGGTCGCTCTGCCAGGGCAAGAGTCCTGCTAGCAGTGATGCGGTTCTGTCCCCAGGTCATGCACCCTGCACTCTGATTTGGACCACGTCTCTATCCCTTGGAAGTTGTGTAAACCGCCTCAAGCTGGGTTTACACCCGTACCCCC
>KZ118909.1:0-40241 GCA_002153405.1 Mycosphaerella populi pn0402 | reverse complement strand
CCCTTCTTATACACCGGAGATCCCCGATCTCAACCAAGCTGGAATTTTCCCCCTGCCCAGGTTTTTCTTCCTATACATCTGAGCTGCGTGCTGCTTGGGTAAAAGACCCAGGTGGGTAGCGGTGAGGACGGCATCCGCTCTCTGTCTTCCGTCTGGTTGCTTTGTCGCTCCGCCTGAGCCCGTATCGTGCCCTGCCCGCTAAGCCCGAAGGCTCTTAGCTCTTTATGGTCGAGATGGACGATTCCGTGCTTTTACCAGGGCCCGATGAGGGTTGAATTGGTGCGTTGTTGCGTGGCAATGCTTTTATCGAGAGGATCAAGCCCTGGAGGCTGATTATCAAACCTTTGTATACAAAAGCCGGCGCGGAGCGTGTGTGTATTGCCACTATATTCCTCCCGACGACTTCCAAGGTTGTGCCTATAGCAGAATCTCTATCTCGACATCCGCACCTCTAAAGTGTACCTAGGTACTGAATAAGACTCAAATTGGTCATGCTTTTTTCTTTCGAATCGAGGCCTCTCGTTGCTATGCCTGCTCTGCAAGCTATTACGCAGCCCTACGCGGGGCACTACTATCACCATCATAGCTTGCTCCACGATGACTCTGACACGTGCATGACCTTTCCTCATGACGCTCGCTCTACATCCCCGTCCACGATTATCGGTGGCCTCGACCCTTTCATTGATTTAGCAGACGCAGATGCAGACGCAGATGCAGCCGCCTTTGTTGAATGCTGCCAATGTCAAACTATGATCAACACAACTTTAAGCTCTAGATGCGTTGACTGTCAGCATGACAAATGCGATGACTGCAAAACAGTACCTCCTCCACTTTGATCCAGCGGGACACCAGAAAAGCGTGGTTCTCTCTTCTGCAGGTCAGGAGAGAGTCCAGCCTGGTATACGGCTTGGTCCTACAATTCTTGGTTTTGGAATTAGTGTCATTTGTCTTCTGTGGAGAGATTCGTCCATGGGAGCCTTGGAGTCCCCGGGATGAGCTTCGGCTATCTTTCTGGGCCATCTGTGCCCCTCTATTATTGGGTTTGGTTAGTGGCTAATGAGTTATGGGGTACGGTTTCAAATGTCTTCTTTCTGCTTCCTCCAAGAGAGGAAGTCTTCAGCGGGCCCCAGTTTACGCCTGGTATATCGACAGTTCTACGTCACGGATTAAGGGTATAATGGAGAGTTTGGTATATTGCTTTCTCCATTTCGGCTTTTATTTTTCGGGCTCTGGCCTCTTTCTTCTTTACGATGTCTTGATATGGTGATTTTGTCGGCGTTATATTCGGTTTTCTCTTTTTCTATTCTCTCCTAGCGGCCTGTACTTAACGGCTTCAAGATTGTTATTAGTATATTCTTTTTGGGATCTATGTTTTTGTCGAATGCTAGCCCTTTCCATTGTGACTCTTTCTCCAAATTCTCAGGTCGTAAAAATCCGGGTAAAGCTAATCAAACTACTCAGATGACGAGTCCTATCATACCAATTACAAAGCACCCACGTCTCTGAACAAACAGTCTCTGATCAAGGAACTTTTTTGATTTCAAGATACTAAGACATACAGAGAGCCCCGTATCGGGTAAAGCAAGATCTATTGTATGACGTTGAAAGCTACAACACGCACGCCGAAGAAAACAACCAATAAGAAGCGAGTTTTGTATTTTTAGGGTTTCTATGCACGTCCAAAGCGACCGGACCGGCGTTTCGCAGCTCGGGCCCGGCTCAAGCTCCAGATCCACCGCCCACCGGCGACGGACTCGCCAAGCCGGCTTCCTGCTTTAATTGAGACACGACTGGCCCCAACGGAAAATCACTTTCCCGGCTGCTATGATCAGTGCATGGACTGTGCCTGAGAGGCAGGAGCCAGTCGAGGATGCTGTAGCCCATTACTTGCTGCATGTTCTGGACGAAGCCGAGGTCGAAGGGGTTGTCGCCTGGCTTAGTGTGGAGAATGGCGAAGACGTTCCGCTCGGAGGCGGGTGCAGCCGTTTGGGATTGAGATGGCGTTGCGGCGGGGGTCTTGGGCGGGTAGGTGACCATTTTGAATGTTGGGGTCCAGGGCGAGTCGCTTACCCAGAGGCGGTCGAGAAGGGGCTCTGGGACACGGATTGCGAGGGTCCAGACGTGGGTGTGTTTATTGAGACTCTCGATTGTGGTTGTGTTGAACATGGCCATTTGCACGGCGCTTAGGGTCATCCCTCCGGAGAAAAAGCCGAAGAAACCAGCCCTTTGGAGATGTCAGTTGGGGGTTGTGTTGGATTGGGATTGGTCGGTACTCACAGTGCAATGCAGACGATCCAATGTGCGTTGATAGCGCCATTCTGGAATACAGGTCAGGTTAGCAACTCATACTCTTCAAGTGAAAATGGCGATACTTACACGGTGATTAAGCTCTGCTAGAAAATATGCAGAAACGATGAGAGTTAATGCGCAAAATAAAGCGGTATAAGCGACGAATTGTATAAAAAACTTGAACGAGTTCTCTGCGACAACGCCTCCAACCCTGGGGTTCTGTTAGTCACTAATTTAATGAGTAGAGGACTCTATCCAACATACCATGGACAGAAATGATCCATCTTTCGAACACAGCGGTCGACCTCACGGCAATGATGCGAACGATCGACCTTGAACTGGCAACACTTCGAACAGTAAGGTGGCCGGCCATCCTCCTGGCAGACGTACACGTCCTTATTGCAGAACCAATCGAAACCGAGGTCGCCTTCTCCAAAGTTCGCATCTCCGTCTCCATTCGCAACACCATGTTCCAGATCGATATCCTCCCCAAGCTTCTCCGTATTCCGATGTTTTCGCGTACGGTCCCGACTTCTCAATCGGCTGCGTCCGGAGTTGTTGCGCTTGGACTTTTCCGCATCTGCCTTGATGCGCTCAGGTCCAAGCGGAAGATATCCAGTATTACGGAGCACATTGTACAAAAGGCGACAATAAGTAGCCACCATGGCGATTAAGAGAACATAGTAGATGGCAAGGATCGCGGCGCCGGCGCCGACTCTCGAATGGATATTATAAGAGGGCAAGGGATGCAACAGGTAGTCAACTGGACGAAGCTTGTCAGTCACGACCTCACTAGGCACAATCCAGTCACAATCCAAGTGCGCCCAGGGACAGGCTCATGGGCTTGAAGTTTGGGGGGAGGCTCACTGCATAAAGGTTTCGTGATCGCATAAGAGGCGTACGTGACGATACCGAGCAACACGGGCGGGACGACTCGCGCGACCACAATATTGGTACGCTTTTGCGCCCGGGTCGCCATAGACTTAACAGTTCTGCCTCCAAGCTCGCACTATATGCATAGGGGAATAAGATGCTGTGATAAAACAAGGCAGCTGAATAGCAAAGTTTCGAGAAGTGAACGTTGGAGGTTCCCTGACGTAATCACGTAATCACGTAATCACGGCCCCCTCAAGCCTTGGACGCCTAAGGTTGGCTAAGCCCATAAAGGTGATTTTAGGCTTGTCTGTCCTAGTGGAGGGGTTCTCGCGATCTCCTGCGTCTTTTTTTTGAGAGATTTATGATAAGTCCTCCAGGCAGATTCAACTGGCGGAGGTTGCTTTTTTGTTGCCTTCGATTGCAGGAATACGCTCGCATTGATAGAGGACATTATAATTGATTATTAAGAATTTGGTCCGGATGCAAAACATTGGTTGGGCTAAGGGATGTAGAATATAGAATATGGATATGGAGTGGTGAAATGATGGGTTTTAGTATACAGAAGATCCAGGGTTCCAGGGTTCCGGGGAAGGGTTGAGAAATCCCGGTACCTTTTCCCACCCACTTTCAAGTGCATGAGATCAGCGACCAGGGCCAGGACTATCGATACTAGGCATAGGACAATAACCCAGATTTACCCGGGGTAATTCGCACCGTCAATGACCTCAGAAAACCGCGCATAGCTGAGGTTTACATCGGAGTCGTCCTTAGGCAGCAGCAGGGCTGAGCCTGAGGACACCTGGAAACGATGACTCCCATATCACCTGGGTGCCCGCGATAACACCAATTCGAGTCATCAACGCTCGTGCTGCCTGGCGGAGTGGAGCGCTTCTCTCTGCTCACAGGAGTCCAGAATCCCAAGGCACAAGGCATCACAGGGATCATTGGAATCATATCGAACGACAGCTTCGTTCTCCGCTGGTTCGTCACCATAGGTCCTGTCTATACTGGGGCACTGCAATTGCCCCGAAGCGGTGGTGGTTCCCCGGGCGAACTGGCTTCGGCGCGGTGAGTGCTGATGCAGCCTTGCTGGTGGGGACTTTGACTCAATCTGCAGACGTCAAATGCATTGCAGATGATTGAAGATTATGATTCATACCTGTCGTTGATGGCATCTAGTCCCACCTGGGCAAGAAATGGCCTAGGTTTGACGGCCAACCTGCCAATGTGCTGGGCCCAGCGCCCCCAGCATCCCTGCCCGCCGCGGGTGATGTACGAATGAGGGCCCCGGACCTCTGGGGCTCCTTTGGTGGCCCCAGAAGCCCGGGCAGGAGGCTAAGCCTAAAAGGGTGGGCGAGAGGGAGCCTTCAGGCTGAGTGACTAACCCTAATCGGGGAGGGCTGCCTAGGATCTGGAGCAGGTACAGAATGCTTTTTCTGTTGCTGAAGGACGTCAACCCTGTGTTATTAAGACCAGCGAATTCCTCTCTTCGTGATTATTCTTTTCTCTCATCAATCCAATAATCACTACTCATCTCATCTCGTCTCAATCCAATTTGCACCTTTGCAAACATACGATCTACATACTCGCAGATAAACGAGTCTCCATCCACCTGCTCTACTTTATATTTATAAACCAGACAACCCTCTTTACCACCATGGCTGTCTGGTTCTGTTGCAACTGCAAATTTGGTCCTTTCGACCCCAGCCTCTACGTCTCTTGTATTCACTGCAGCATGCCACGCTGCAAAGACTGCCCAATAGAGAATACCAAAACTTTTGACTCTCTGAACATCCAGTCGCACTCCCACGACTGCCACGAGACCTCACCATACCCTACTGCGGTCTCCCTACACACCTCTTTTCGTCGACCATCGTTCGACTCACCATCCATGCTGCCCGCCGGCCTCACAGATCTGCCAGGAGTCCGGCCAATAGGACGAATTGGCCTCTCTGCCCCTCCACCCGTCATGAGCAGCAGCAGCCAGCAGGTACTGCAGACTTACAGCCACACTTACATGTACATCTGCTGCCAGTGCCAAGATGGCCCGAAGGTGTACAATGTTCAGCCTTGCTGCGTTGTTTGCAGCCACGAGGCTTGTGATAGCTGTGTCTATGTCAAGTGAGATTGATAATTTCTCTCTCTTGTCCCTATTTGAGATCTCTATATACGATATCTTGTTATTATGATTCCAGACTCGTTCGACTGTCCCTCACTCTCGGCCTTTTGGGGTGGCCGGGACAGCTTACAATTCTGATACAGTTCGGAGCGTACCAACGCCGTTCTTCGTCGGACCCATTTCGGCTTTTCTTTTTTTGGATTTTGATCTGATCTTTACTTTCCTGATTTTTCTCTGTATTTCTTATTCCCCACATGGTTCTGTTCTTTTTTTGTTGATTACTGATGATATCTCGACTTGGCACTAGCGGGCATAGGATGGTGCATGTAGTATTTCTTTTTCGCATTTGTTGTTTTCTTTTTTTCCCCTTTCTTTCTTTCTTTCTTCCTTTTTTTTTTTTTTTTGACTGGCCCCTTGAACATTTGCATTTGTTGGTTTACGGTCACGACGTTACTAGCCCTCATGTATTATGATCGCACTAGATGGTATTTTGTTACTTGTATACTTTTTTGTTTAGATTGGCTCCGATGATGTCAGCAGTGCTCTTCGCGGTCTGCCTTGCCCCGCCGGCTATACAGAATCCGATTTTCGATTCTTCTCCACCTCGCAATTTCTCGTAAATCTAGTAAATCCAAACATGTTTCTAGAACACCTAGCTGCGCCCTGTTGGAGACATAGGAGTCATAGTCGACGTGCCTTGGCTGGGATCATCTGATCTAATGCAGCTTACAAGGGCGCATGTACAGATACAGGGCAGAACATCCCTGCAAACTTCAGAGAGCCACAGCGTAAGGACAGCGCGGGAATGCGATAGGCAACTAATTCCATCGCCTGCTGCACGGTCTGAAAGATCCTAGCCTAGCCCTATCACGGGGGTTCAAGCAGCGGCGCCATGGGTCCCAAGGTTAATTTGGCGGGCTGAAGCATGTCATCCTGTTCTTTGGCCCCCTTTCCCACCCTCGGCAAATAGGTGGTTTATTGGGCTGAAGCTAGCGCGCGTAGCCCCAGACGCAGGTCCGCGAGCCTACTGGGCTTTAGCGTTCTTCAGCCGAAGGGGCAGTGTCAGGTTGTAACTAGCTTGGACGGTTCGGCCTTTGTGGATCTCCAAGTATATCCCATATCGTATTGCACGGAGATTGGCCTCGGTACAAACCACTTCTAACTTAATAGCCCTGTACTTCGTACCCTCTAACTATCCTAGTTCCATTCTAGTCCGCTGAAATGCCCATACACCTGCCGGTATACTTCGGCCAGTCTCCACTCCATCGCCCCGTGATCGTTGTCACAGACGCGGTTCCACGGGGCACCAAGCAGCGAGCATTACTGGCAGGAACTATGTAGAAGACCCTGCCGAGTACCCGTGAACCATTCAAAGTGAGGCGTCTTCCAACCTTCAATCCCCTATGGCTGTATTCTTCTCTGCGCCTCCTCGGAATTTAGTTAGTAGAACCACAAGGCGGAACTCTCTGTGATCTCCCCAAATCTCACTTCTAGCTCCCCAATCACACTAGTCCAATCTATCACGTTAATCAGCCTTGGACGCGCCTGACTCACCAAGCCCCACCGTAGATCTCATCCATACTGCACAACTGTCCTCTTCACGCCCCCCGACATCTAACATCGGAAAAATGCTAGACTTATCCGAGCCCAATCGCCGTTGCACATGCATTAGCCCGCCAGCACCACCCCACCGGGCCGCCCCAGGGCCGTTTCGCGTTCTCCCCGATACATGCCCGCAGGCGCACCCGCCAAAAGCACCCGTTTCAGACTTCAGCTACTATGTACCCCACCTGAATAAACGCTATCTCTCAGCCGCGATTCTGGCACCGCACCCCGTCAGCATTAACCCGCTGGCAGCTATTGCTGCAGCTCCCCCCTTGCATAGCCGTTGACAGCCAGTCCCAAGGCTTTGCAAGTCGGTGCTTACTTTCCGAAGCATCAGGCAGGATGCATAGTAGCGGAAAGATCCAGACCACTCTTAACTGGTATTCAGCTTGACCCTAGCACCCGGGGATGGAACTAAATCGAAACGGGGTCACGTTGGTGCAACGAGTGCCCGGCATAATATCGGGTTTAGAAATAGAAGGATATTCAGTTCCAAGGTTATTTTTCGCCCCCTCGCGGCGTCTATACTTAGCACCCCGCAGGACGACATAATCAGCTGCTGCAATGTAGATCCAATGTCGCGTGGGGAATCGGGGCTTTCGGTTCGGATATTTGACGCTGGGTTTTATTTTTACTTTGCGTGCATGATGCTGCTGCAGGGATTGCACGTGGGAATGGGCGCATTTGTACGACGATCCTCCTTTTTTTTTTTTTAGTTTTCTGTTTCTCTTAAGGTTTGCACTCCCTTGTTCCTTGGGTGGGTACCGGCGGCCCACATGTTTATTTTTACTTGAAAGATATGCGACCGCCGGATTTGGCCCCATGCCCTCTTCCAAGGTTCACTAAGAATAGTAGCTGCGCGAGAAACTGGAAAGAGTGTAGAATGACGATATTGGGTCGTGCGTGGGTTTTAGTGGATTATTGTATTAACCTTGGAAGGTGAGCGGATATATATATCAATGGGTTTGAAGACTGACACCCGAATAGCCCGGGAAATCTACGTAGTATACCAAAGCCAAGCGCTATCAATTAATCCATGGATATATTTACCGTGGGCTAAGAGCTCAAAGTCAGAAAAGACTTTCGGCTATTCCATCTTTATAAGGTTGGAAAGAAACAAGGTACTTGGGATAGTACGTAAAGGGCAGGAAAGAGAAATATGCCCCCCCACATGCAAGCATGGATAGTTTGACTACCCATGGACAAGCGTCCACGGGTGGACTTCGAGTCGGAAGTATTCCAATATTGTGATTTGTACTTGCTGTAGGAACTCTATTTTCTAGTTATTGGAACGAATCTTGGAACGGATTATGAAAATGGATCATCAATAAAAATATGTTATTCGCTACTACCAAGTTGCGCTACTGCGCCATACTCATACACCCTTGGAAACCTCATCATACCACAGACTGGCGTGGAAGTAACCTTGGAAGACTCGAGATGAGCTATCAGGGCCCGAGCACCTAATTCGATTTGCGTAAATTGACCAACGGTCTGAAAGATGCGAGCACCATCACACCTTTCGTTTCTGGGCCGGAAATGAACCTGATGCAAAGATCGTTCAAGATAAAGGCCATTGACGACCTTATCATATCGGATGTTTCAAATGTTGTCGATAGTGAATTTGAAAACAGGCTTAACGCCGGGCTAATGACGAAAAAGGGAAAAAGAACGAGGGGCACAAAGCAGAGAATACTTGAAAAAGCGCAAGTCAAAGGTAGAGTTTCTAGCCATCCAGTTATAGGACGGCAAAGAAGGGGTATCGCAGAGAAAGGAATGTTGAAGGGAAAAAATTAGGCGCTGACCAATAAATCGTGAAGATGGCGGTGATCAACAAATTGTTGTTGCGCCAGCTCACCTTGAGGACTTGAAACGTGTGCATTTGTTACAGGGGCAGGACCCGAGATGGATCTTGGAGGAAACGCCTACGATAAGCGGCTATTTCGGCAGCCACGGAGCCAAAATCTTTCACCTTTTCACGTCGCATCTCGTTGATGATATCTTTCAAGCCGGCGATATAGGCTTCTCGCTCTTCTTCAGTGTCACCTTCGCGGACAGAGCCCATTTGGATGAGAATCTTATCGTCTGCCAAAGTTAATAGTTCTGTGGTCAGCATGGGGGACCAGCAAAAAGCGCTATAGAGAGCCAATGGGTGCGTGCGCAATGTTAAGGGGGGTGGGATGGGGATAAAATAGGATGGGGATAAAATAGGATGGAGATAAAATAGGATGGGGATAAAATGGGATGGGGATAAATTGGGATGGGGATAGAATTGGATGAGGATAGAATGGGATGGTACTCCAGAAAAATAGGTTTGAGGGTATAGTAAAGGGGATGATGCCATCTCAAGAGGCTTCTGGCTTGTAACTTGTCGACGCACCGCTTAGAGTCATATCCCGGAAATGTTGATTTTCGCAGGACCGGTCATTGCACACGCCACCCGTTGCTTCATAAGGGCAGAGATATTTCCACGGGTCAACATTATTGCTATAAGTTAGCGAACGATAACCGTTCGGGACATCTTCAGCAAAGCTGGGGTGGTAGCGGTATGCCTTGAAATAGCGTAAGGGGCTGACGTATGGCGTGAAGCCCGAGTCTACGTGGTTGGAGGATGCTTCATTCTAGGAAGGGTCAGTATCGCGAAGAATGGACCCTCAAGGCGAGAGGGGTTTTCATACACCAAGTATCACCTGGTTGTTTGGCTGCGGCTCCGAAGCCGACGGCTGATGTGCATGGGTTAGCACTTCATCGGTTGAAGGAGCAACTTGCGTGGTTGTGAGATCCTCGTGAAGGTGCTGAGTCGGGCTTTCTACAGGAGCGGGAGGGGCAGGACTGAAAGGAGGACTGTACGCCGAGCCATCGACATCTTCACCCCGCCCAGGCTCAGGAGGTTCATATGTCTCCGATTCTTCGGAGGATTCGCGAAGATATTGGGTGTTAGGATCTTGAGGACTAGCAACGTCCATCATATCCTCCTGGGCAGCAGATACTGGGAGGCGCTCCGGAAGTGAGTGATCGACTGCTCCCAAGTCGGGTTGCGTTGTTTGAGACTTAAATGTCACAGATTTTACTTCATCTTGTGACGTGGCCGAACGCTCTGATACCGGCTGACCATTGGGTAAAGGAGGTTCCTGATCACCTATTGTTTGATTGGTGACATTTTCAGCTAGTGCCTCCGTTGGCAACACTGCGGGTGCCATTTCCTCAATAATTTCCGGACCAGCTGAGTCCTCAGAAGAGTCTGTTGATGAGTCGGCCTCGTCACTTATCGATTCTTCGCTCCCACTTGCTTTAGCATCTGACTCATTCATGGAGGAACCCGTAGATTCTGAATCAGAAGAAGTTACGGACGAGAGCCTCACGGAATCATCGCCTGTCTGATTGGTGTGCATATTGACTAACGAATCTTGATGCCCAGCAGTTGACTCTAGGGGTTGTGCTTGTAACGGAGCTTGAGAGCTGGTCAAGGCTGGAAAAAGAAAATTAGCAATCGACGAATTTTAGGTGACAAAAGGACAATTGAGACAATACCTTCATCCGTACGATGTTGTTCTTGACTTTCATCCTGTCGCGCAGTCTCTCGCTCATTTGCGACAGGTGCACTATCGGCCTTATCGTTGGAAATCAATGCTGGTTCGGAATATTCAGTCTCATCAGCGTCAGCTGGGCTGAGTTGCACAGCAGAACCTAATGAGGCGCTAGAGCCATCAGGCGTTCCGTCAGCAGTTTGAGGGGAATCAGTTCGACTGGCAGCAAGCTTCGCCTTACGCCTTTGCTCCAGTTCTGCAATTTTGCGGCGCATGGCTTGAATCTCTAGGTCTCGTTGGCGAATATGGTCATTGTCGCCCGGGCGAGTCGATCCTTGAGGCGTCGATGTGGAGGCTCTGGTACCTGAGGGATATTTTTGAAGCGAGGGCCGGCTAGTAGCAGGCACAGACTCGGATTCATCGCCCGGGGACGAGTCAACATCCATTGCATCATCATTCTCGCCGTAGATGGAATCGTCGTCGTCTTCTTCATCCTCGCTTATATCGATGACCAGACGGTCTGCTGGACCAAACAGACCACGATCTGAATGCCTTTTAGGTGCCATTTCTGGCTCATCGAAGTCTGATGCTCGTGGTCGTTTCCTTTGAGATACACGAGCCACAGGGGTTGAATCGACAATTATGCCTTGCTGATCTGCGGGGAGTGCTTTTACATCCAAATCCGGCCTGAAGTCAGTCATAGAGAGACCTGGGATCGCCGCTGCGACTGGAAGCTGGGGAATTGGAGGCCGAGCGGGAAGAGGGTGTTGAATCGGTGCGGGATCTGCAAGGTTCTCTGAAGAATCGCTATTGGGCTCTCCTGGAGGATGACTTGGCGTTTTAGACTTTTGTTGACTCTTCAGCAAGGCTTGTCGTTTGAGTTCTTCAATGCGTTGGCGCGCCAGGTCAGTTTGCGCCTTGTTCTTCGGTCTGACGGGAACAGCGGTTGAGGGTTTTTGGATGGGCGCGGAAGGACATAATTTACCCGAGTCCTTTGGTGACGACTGAGCAGTTGATGGCTGAGATTTCTTAGCCGCTTTTTCAGCAAGCATCCTGGCTATTAATTCCTTCCGCTCTTCTTTCCGCTCTAGAGGCTTCTGCGCAGCTGCCTGAGATGCTGAGGACGGTGGCTGGGTGTTTACGGTAGGAGCTGGATTCAGATTTGATTGTTTACCAGCGGTGGGCAGAGATTGTGCCGATGCATGATTCGATATAGGGCGCGTCGACTTTTCTGGACGCGGAGTTGCGATTTTGATACCCACGTCATCATAAAGCTGCTTCAGGATTTTCGGATCCAACCCCTCTGCGACTAGTTCATGATACTGAATATTGTGCGGAACGAGACTCAGCAGAGCTCCTTGAGCTTGAACACGCAATTGTGTGGCAGATTTGAGCGACGGCGTGTCAAAGTCTGAATTGGGTGTAGCTGCACCGCCCTTTTGCTGCTCAATCGCGCGACTGAGGAGATCTGAATCGGCAGGGACGGACAATGGGGGTATGTAGGCTTGCCAAGAGGTCAGTAAATTTCGAGAAGCATTGGATCGTGGATTTATTACTTACGTGAGCTGCTCCTACTGCTGCTTTGAGAGGCGGACCTTCGGAAACCAGTTTCACCCTCTTCTAATTCAGACTCTCTGCGGGAAGGCCTTTGTGTCCTCGATCTCTGCGAATGTCCAACGTCAGGTTCACTGATCTCCCCCTCTTCCGAGTGAGGATCAATTACCTTGGACGAGTGCATCGACACTAGCTGACCTTCGGCTCCCTTCGGTGTATATCCAGGTGTCGTAGATGAGAAAGGCGTGTTCACAGACCCCGCAGGCGGGCCATTAGGCACAGGAATAGATGCGTATCCTGGCTGCATTTGCGGAGGCGCAAATGGAGGAGGACCTTGTGGACCTGAATGATTCATGTATGGGAATGGAGGAGGATAGAATGTTGCACCATTATTGCCAGCGCCCGCTATTTGGGAGTTCGCGTAAAAGCTCGCCCAGTTATGATCAAGAGGATACCCGGGAGAAATTTGTGATGCAGGCGGTAACTGAATATTTGGGGGAAAGGTTGGGGGGATCATGGCAGGATGAGGTGGCCACTGCGACGGGGGAGGGTGTTGTGGATGGCCACCGAAAGGAGGTGGTTGGTCGGCCATCGTAGAAGCGAACAACTCTCGAGGGGAAATCGTTATTGATATGACGCGCGCACTATAAAAACAAAGTTAGGGACGCGATGGCAAGATCACATCTCCCAAGTCATTTTGTGCTGGAAGGGTTGGAGAGTGAAGAGGAAAATTTCTGAACGCCTTCGTTTCCCTTCCTTGGCTATAAGTAAAGCTCAAGCTTGAGGTAGGATGCAGTATATCGCAAATCTATCGAAAGCCTTCGGGGGAGAAGCAAGGGAAAAAGTGTGCGGATCAACGGTCAACTCGAAATAACGAATAAAGAAGTTGGCGCAGGATCACCAAGTTTAAGCGCCGGCAGAACCAGCGACATCACGTGCCGCGCACAGGCCACGATCGGCGGGAACCCGAGGAACGCAGAGACGTAAACAAACAGGCGCTACTCCGCCTACATCACGATCGCTGCTGCTGTGCATCTTCCTGAGTTGGCCCACCTCCCTTGCTCGAGGTTTCCGGTTCCTGCTTTCCCTGGTGTCGTCTCATTACTGCACACATATCGAGACATTTGGAATACCCTTACTACCTATTTGTTTATGGGAATGGCCTGTTTTGAATAATGACCCACTGAACATCACTCCGCCATGCTCCCCTCACAACTCAAAGGCTCGCCTCAGCGCGCCAATCCGTTTGGGCGCTCCTCGCCACAGTCGCAGACGCGACCAAAGTCTGCTGTTCTCACAACATCGAGCGGATTCGACTCACCAAAGGGGCATCTTCGCAATGCTTCAGTATCACAGGTGCCAACCAATCTCTCCCCAGTGGCGGCGACCCGCGAAAGATCAAACTCCGCTCGGAATAATGCCGCATCAGGGACATTTGCTCCCAGCTTCATCAACTCGGAGGAGCTTCGGCGGGGGGCAGATCAGATTCGAGGACTAGAAGGAGATAATGACTTCTCGGGCAACAAATACGTTTGGTTGAGGGACTCTGAAAAGGCGTTCGTGCGCGGATTAGTACTGGAAGAATTGGACGGCGGCCGGCTGCTTGTCCAAAGTGAGGATGGAGAGGTGGGGACTCTTTGCCCTAGGAGAATCTATATTGTGGTCAACTGACATTTCAAGCAGCAGCGAGAAGTGGACGCCGACCAAGTCGACAAGGTCAATCCCGCCAAGTTCGACAAGGCAGATGATATGGCCGAGTTGACCCATCTCAATGAACCCTCGGTGGTGCATAACTTACACACAAGATACCAGTCAGACCTGATCTATGTATGTTAGGCGGACATTGGAATATTGACCAGTGCTAACCAATGATGAAACAGACATATTCAGGCCTGTTCTTGGTTACAATCAATCCTTATTGCCCCTTACCTATCTACACCAACGAATATGTGAAAATGTACAAAGGCCGCGGAAGGGAGGAAACACGACCTCATATCTTTGCAATGGCAGATGAAGCATTTAGGAACCTGGTGGAAGAGGGTCAGAACCAAAGTATTCTAGTGACGTAAGCACTTCATTGAGGCTCTTGTCGCTCTTCTTTCCGAACTAATCGGGTGGAACAGTGGTGAATCCGGTGCTGGTAAGACCGAAAATACCAAGAAAGTCATCCAGTATCTCGCGGCCGTGGCAACATCGGATACGCCATACGCAAGATCCGGCGCAAAGCAATTTTCGACACTCTCACAGCAGATTCTTCGAGCCAATCCAATCCTTGAAGCTTTCGGCAATGCGCAAACTGTTAGGAACAACAACTCTTCTCGTTTCGGAAAATTCATTCGGATTGAATTCTCGCGACATGGCCAGATATGCGGTGCGTGGATTGGTTGGTACTTGTTAGAGAAATCTCGAGTCGTAAAACCAAACGGCAATGAGCGCAACTACCACATATTTTATCAACTACTGCAAGGAGCAGACCGCAAGACCCGCGAAAAGCTTCTTCTGGATGACCTCCAGATTGAGGATTTCGCTTATACCAGAGATGGTAACGATTCCATTGCCGGGGTCTCAGACAGAGACGAATGGAACACATTGGTTGAAGCTTTCCACGTGATGAATTTTTCGGACGAAGATCAGATGTGCATCCTTCGTACAATTGCTGCGGTGCTTCATCTTGGTAATGTTACCATTGCTAAAGAGAGCATTCGTGCCGACCAGGCTGCCCTTGGTGCTGATGGCTATGCGAGTGTCGAGAAGGCCTGCTATTTACTTGGCATTCCTGCAGATGATTTTGTAAGGGCACTCCTTCACCCAAAGGTTAAAGCCGGTCGTGAATGGGTTGAAAAAGTACAGACGCCCGAACAAGTTCGTCTGGCGCTTGATGCCTTGTCTAAGGGTATCTACGAGCGTGGTTTTGGAGACTTGGTTACTCGGATTAACAACCAGCTGGGTCGATCTATGACTGACGATAACTATTTCATTGGTGTATTGGATATTGCTGGATTCGAAATTTTCGACAACAACAGCTTCGAGCAGCTTTGCATCAACTATACCAATGAAAAGCTTCAGCAATTCTTCTTCAATCACCACATGTTTGTTCTTGAGCAAGAAGAATATGCAAGAGAACAGATCGAATGGCAATTCATCGATTTTGGCAAAGACTTGCAGCCTACAATTGATCTGATCGAATTAACCAACCCCATCGGTATCTTCTCTTGCCTAGATGAGGATTGTGTCATGCCAAAGGCCACAGACAAATCATTTACGGAGAAGCTCCACTCTCTGTGGGATCGCAAAACGCCGAAGTATCGCTCATCCCGTCTGAACCAAGGCTTTGTTCTCACTCACTATGCTGCCGAAGTCGAATACGATACCCATGACTGGCTTGAAAAGAACAAAGATCCCCTGAATGACAATATCACCCGCCTACTCGCGGCATCCGAACAGAAACATGTTGCGAACATCTTCTCTGACTGTGCTGAGCCTGTGGAGGGAGGTGACCACCCGCGCAGTCGAGTCAAGAAAGGTCTCTTCCGAACAGTGGCTCAAAGACACAAGGAACAACTGTCCAGATTGATGACCCAGCTTCATTCTACCCACCCCCACTTCGTGCGTTGTATCTTGCCAAATCACAAGAAGCGGCCAAAGATGCTTCATGCGCCTCTGGTACTTGACCAACTGCGATGCAATGGTGTCTTGGAAGGTATCCGGATTGCTCGTACCGGATTTCCTAACCGCCTGTCCTTTACGGAATTCCGTCAGCGCTATGAAGTGCTTTGTCATGGCATGCCAAAGGGCTACCTGGAAGGTCAAAGTGCCGCCAAAATCATGTTGGAGAAGCTTGACATGGATCGCGCGTGGTATCGAGTCGGTCGGACCAAGGTGTTCTTCAGGGCTGGCGTTCTTGCCGACTTGGAAGAGAAACGCGATCAGCTTATTCGGAGCATCATGACCCGTTTCCAATCTATGGCCCGTGGATTTGTTCAGCGTCGTATCTCAAACAAACGCCTTTATCGCGCCGAAGCAACCCGCATTATCCAGCAAAATTTCCACTCTTACCTCGAGCTCAAGGGTAGCCCTTGGTGGCAGCTCTTTTCCAAGATGAAGCCATTACTTGGAGATACTCGAAATGCCAAAGAAGTCAAACGGCGAGACGATAAAATAAAGGAACTCGAGGCAAAGATGAAGCAAGACTTGTCAGACCGCCAAAAGCTTGACGAAGAAAGGCGCCGAACTGAGATGGAGATTCATAAGGTTCAGCAAACTTTAGAAAGCGAACGTGCCCTTGCCCTTGATAAAGAAGAGATTTTCCGGAGATTGCAAGATCGGGAAGGAGAACTCGCGGAGAAGCTTGCAGGTGCAATTTCGGATCAGGAAAGCCTCGAGGAGCAGGTTGATGAACTTGTTGATGCCAAAAAGAAAACCGACGATGAGCTCAGCCTCCGCATCACCCAACTTGAGCAGGCAGGTCAAATCATCCAGCAACTCGAGGCCGAGAAGAATAATCTTCAAGGTCAACTGGAAGACGTAGACGCCAGGCTTGCTGAATCTGAAGGGCAGTTTATCGCAAAGGATGCCCGAATTCAAGAGCTCAGCCAGGAGACAAAGATGCTTCAAAGTCATCTGAGCCTGAAAGATCGCAAGCTACAGGAACTGGAAGCTAAGCTCCTCAAGACGGATCAGGACCTCGATATCAAGCTTGCAAACACCTCGAAAGAACTAGACGCCTCTAAGAAACAAGTTCGAGAACTCATCGAGGATAATCGGTCTATTCGCCAGCAAATCTCAGAACTTTCTGCCACTTCAACTGGCTACGAAGATCTTTTACGACGCAAGGAAAGTGATCTCACTGTGCTACGAAATGATGTGAAACGACATGATGAGGAAAAGCGTTCGATTGAAGTCGAGAAAAAGTCCCTTTCTACTCGTCATGACGATATGCAGAAACGCCTGCGTGAAGTACAAGCTGAGAGGGACGCGATGCGCTCTGAGAAGGTTCAGCTCGAGCGCGAAGCCGCTGACGTCAAACGACTCCTAGATGAGAAGAGGTCGGAAGATGCCGAGGCAGGTGAAAGTCGAAAGCTTCTTGAACAGCACGTTCATGACTTAAAGGACCAGTTATTTAGAGCAGAGACCGACCTCAGCCGTGAGCGCCAATCGAGGGATGATGTCCAAATGCTGGCAGAGCATAACTTGTCTGAGTTGACTGAAAAGTACGACAAACTAAACGAGGCTAAAATCACTATTGAAAAGGAGATGTACATTCAACAAGACACGCTGCGTCGTGCTACAGAGGCTCGAGTGGCAGCTGAAGACTCACGAAAGGATCTGCAGTCCGAACTGATCAAGCTCCGCGATCGATTTAGTAATGCCGAGAGTGCTCGTCTTAATGCTGAAGCCGAGGCTGAACGGAAGATTCGCAGTCAAGCTGAAGAACACATCTTGAGTTTGCGCAGGGACTTGGATACCAAAGGTCGCCAGCTTGAGGAAGTCGATTCTGAACGTGCTCAATTGTCAGTTCGTATCCAAGAACTCACCCACGCTATTTCGGAGTCTGACAACTTTCGCCTTCGTCATGACCAACACAAGGAACGCCTAGAACGAGAGCTAGTGACTCTTAGAGGGCGACTGGCTGCATCTGAGAATGACAACCGCTCTCTGTTGACCAAGATTCAACAAAAGAACTTAGATCTTGCTCGATCAAACTCCAAGGCGAGTGACAATAGCCGGATGCGCATGCAAAACTTGCAGAAAGAAAAGTCCAAGCTCGAAGAGGAGAATAAGGATATTGGGCGACAGATGGGTGATCTCCAAATGACTATCACCTCTCTCGAGAAGCAGAAAGAAAAACTGTCTTTGAACCTCGAGGATCTCACCCATGAAGTCAACCGGGAACACAAGACTAGCCGCAATGCAGAAAAGGCTGCCTCTACCGCCAACCTGCAGCTCGCAGAAGTAAATCGGACCCTGGAAAACGAACGTCAGCTTCGTACTCAGGCCCAGTCAAATACTCGTCAAATACAGGCAGCGTTGGATGGTGCTAACAAGGAGATTGACACTTTACATCACCAGCTAATCCTTTTGCATCGGGTTTTCGAGCCAGAGGCAACCGAGCAGACAAGGTCTTGGGAGGCTGTTCAACCACACTTATCCAAGCAAGTTGACCTGGCTCAAGTACTCGATACTGTTCAGCACAAGCTTCAGGTTACGGAAGAGAAATACTCTAGGGCTGAGGGTCAGCTTTCAGAGATGCGCCGTCGTCATGCCGACGAAATGAAGGAGCTTGATGCTAGATACTCATCATCGAAGCGTGCTCTGCTCGAGGAGATTGATCAAAATGAAGTCGCGAACACTCGTGCTCCCTCGCATCTAAGGAAGAACTCGGACACTGCTTACAAACAGCGCTTCTCAAACCCAAGCACACCTAACCGCCGCCAAAACGCCTACGAGGGGGCCAACGACTCGGCTAGATCCGACCGGACTGTTGATACTATTGGCTATCAGCGCAGGATGGATACTGCAGCTGATATTGAAGAGCTACAAAATAAGCTTCAGATGACAGAGATGCAGAACAAACACCTCCAGAGCCAACTTGAGGGCAACACTTCGTCGCGGGATATTTGGGATGACAGCCCCTCTATCCGCCGTATGAATCTGCTCGAGCGTGAAAATGGTCGCCTTCATGATCAACTTGATGACTCGGCTAAGAAGGTGTCTTCCCTAGAGCGTAGTATCCGTTCAGGTGAACTCTCACTTCGGGACGTTCAAGCGAAGTCTCATGAGGAGCTGTACGATCTGATCAACTCCCAGGAGCAGTCTCGACGCTCTCTCTTGAAGGTGCACAACGCTACTTTGGCCGACTTTGGTGATGCTAAGAGTCACTTTGAGAAAATGAAACGCGCCCGTGCCGAGATGGAATTTGAATTACGTGATGCTCGATCTGAGGCCCAGGAGCTGCAGTTCACTCGAGACCAGGATGTCCAGAGTCGCAACCAACTGCTTCAAGAATTTTCCGACTTGCAGATTCGCCTTGACGCAGAGACCTCGAAAACCGCAGATCTCGAATCAAGCCTCAGTCTATACAAGGCCCGTGCTGATGAATACTTCAGCAAGCTCGAGCAAGCAGAGGTCGCTGTTCTCAAGGCCAGCCGTGCTGAACAGTTTGCCAAATCCCAAGGCCAAGAGGCAGAGGAGACATGCGCTCAAATAATGTCCGAGCGCAACCAGATGGATGCTTTGGTGGAGGATCTCCAGCAGCAAACCCAGTCACTGGAGGCTCGCATGGAAGATCAAGGTGCTGAGCTTCAGGGTGCTTTGCAAGCCAAGCAGCGTCTCCAGAACGAGCTTGAGGATTACCGTAATCAGCGTGCCATCGACCTGGAAGACAAGGAAACTTCTATGGAGCAGACAAGACAAAAGTACCAACGCGAATTCTCGACTATCAACGGCGAACTAGAGATCGAGCGGGAGCGATTGCTCAATGTTCGTGACGAGAATGCTCGCCTGCGCGAGGAGCTAGAGAGCCTTCGAAGCAAATGGGACAACGAGGTCCTCAACAGCTCTACCTGGGCCAAGGAGAAGGCCCGTATGGACATGGTCCTCCAAGACACTGCTACTTCACGTGACGAAGCTAGCAAAGCTCACAGTGAAGCCCAAGACAAGGTTGTGTCACTTCTATCTCAAGTCCGCACCCTCCGCACTTCGGTTGATGATATCACTGCCGAACGTGACATCCTTCTTAAGGACAAGAAGATGCTGGAGGGCCGTCTTTCTGAAGCTGGTGAACGTCTGGAAGATCTCGCCAAGGGCGAAAGCCCCTCCATGCGCAACGCCGCCAGTATGGACCGCGAGCTTCTGGAACTCAAGTCTAAACTTGCTCAGCAAGAAGATGTCTCTCATGCTGCCGTCGGCAAGATGCGCCGTGCGGATGCTCTGGCCACAGAGATCCAGAAGGAGTTGACCACAGAGCGTGAAACCAACTCTCAGCTCTTCAAGGACAAGGCCGGTCTTGAGAAGCAGCTCAAGGAGGTTCAGCTTCGGCTCGTCGATCTGGAAACAAAGAGCTACTCCTCTGGTAGCCAAGACGTGCGATTCTTGCACAAACGCATTAAAGAGGTAAGCTAGGCCAATGGCAATATTGACATCGAGCCAAGACTAACGTCGCATTTACTACAGTTGGAAACTCATCTTGAAGATCAAGAGAACAAGCATAGTGCTGAGCAACGCTCTGTTCGCAATGTGGACCGCACTGTCAAGGATCTCCAATCTCAGATTGACCGGCGTGACAAGACGAACGCTCAGCTCACCGACGAGGTCAACAAAGGCCGAGACAAGATCGAGCGTCTACTTCGCAATATCGAGGAGATTCAAAAGGCTGACGGCGATACTCAATTGCAAGCTCGTCGTGCGGAGCGCGAGTTGCGTGAGGAACGTGAGAAGGCGTTGCGCCTGGAGAGAGAACTAGACGGATTGAAATCGCTACGAGTTGAACGAAACAGCACTCTTGGTCGGTCACCCGCTGTCGCGTTTAACGACATCGGTAGCCGGCGCGGAAGTGCTGTCTATGGATCTAATGACAACACCCCTCAGCGGAAGCCCAGCAACACGAAGGGATTCCTGTGAAGAGAGAGATAAGATATGTATTATGCGAATTTTGGAGTTGCAGTTAATGGTTTCTTCGTTTTTGTTTTCTTGCTTGTTACGTACGCATGGTTTTCTGTCGCTTACTGTCCTTTGGCTGGCGTCCTTGTGCATTCGGAGAGGAACGTGGTCTTTGTTTTTATGACCTCCGGTCTTGTTTATACTGCTTGACTGATCTTATGCCTCGTCCGCTTAGGGGTGTATGTGTTTGATGCCACTGGTTTTGTTAAGATGTGGAGTAAATAAGCGAGAGGGTTAGGGTAGGCAATCTACAATACAAGAATTCCAAGATTGAATCAATACTATAGTATAAATACTTAAAGCATAATGTTCAACATCATACAAAACGGCTGTTCTTCCTCATAGGCTCATCAAATTGAAGGTACATAAGTTCCAATAACTCTAGTGCACATATCTGAACGCAACAACGCCATCAGGCCTCGGCCCGGACTTTGAGCCAGCGATCGCAGACCCAGAGAGAACACCGTCTTCAAGCTCGGCTCTGTCAAGCTCTGCGTTCTGCTTCTTCAGGTACTGTTTGATTACTAGAGCCATTAGTGCGCACACCAAACAAGCGCCACTCATGACTCCGCCACCAGCATAATATCTCGGCTCCTGCGAGTCGGGGAACATGTATGAGGTGTAGAAATGGGCCACACCAGCACCCATCAAGTTGATAATTGCCAGCGCACTGGCACGCTTAGCCTTTGGTCGAGGAAGCGAGGAGCTCACCCATGACACGCAAAGATTATACGGGGCATACGAGCCTGCGGTCATGAGGAACATGCTGAAATATCTACCACCAGTTGTAGATATAAACATTGCCTAGAAAGGTTAGATTATACTAATGGGAATCAAGGTTAACAATCAAAGTCATGCATACCAGTAAGTTTCCTAGTAAGGCAAACATCAACGGCACTGCAATGTGATATCCTCGCTCTTCTCGGTAAGCTGCGTGGAAGGAGACTGCAAGAGAGCATACGAACGCAAAACCATAGGGTGGTGCGGTGAGAAGAAGCGTATTAGTATTATTGTACCCCAGTGTCCCGACGATGGAAGGGAAGAAATTGTTGAATGACTGGGACGTTATCAAAGCCATCTGCAGAAGGACAAACATATACAGTTTGGGGTCCACGATAGCTTGTTTCAAGCCCCAAAGCATCGAATCTGGGTCATGGTCTTCGAGGCCAGCATTCTCATTGCGAAGCCTCCAATCCTTTCGAGAGAAAACAGTCAGAAGATATCGAATAAGAGCAGAGATGAGTACCAACGGCAAATATTTGGTGCTCATGGTTCAGCCACCATCTGTTTGTAGAGCCAGGGTAGTCAGGAAGGAAAGGAATGACTATTAAGGCAATTCCGATTGTCATAGACCCCTCGATGATGAAAAGCCATTCCTGGGAATACTCATTAGCCGTCGCATGTAACAGCTGTCGTAGAATCAACTCACCCATGCTGGTCTTCCGAGGTTCCCCTGCATTTGAGAAATTATACCCGCGGCGATCAAACCACCAAATGCGTTACCAAGCATATTTGCGCCATAAAGAAAAGCAATCCGCGGTGGTAGCTCTGACCTCTTGTACCAACATGACATCAGAAAGAAAACACCCGGCAGGAACGGGCCCTCGATCAGCCCCAAGACAAACCGAGTCATGAACAACCCAGCGAAGTTCGTTGTGAAAGCCTGGCACATGGACACAATACCCCATCCTGAAGTGACAAATCCAATGTAAATGGAGGGTTTTACTTTAGTGATGACTAGATTGGAGGGGACCTGTGTGAGGATATCTGCAGCCGGTCAGCATCAACGGATTCGAAAAACTGGATGTAGATACTACGCACATCCGACATAAAAGATCATCTGGCAAGTGTTGTACTGGGTATTCGTAATCCCCAAAGATTCTGGTAGCCCAGAGATCTTTGCATTGGCGATGTTATTTCTGTGGGAGAGGTCAGCAGGTTTCTTTATCAAAGGCTCCGGGGTTTGAATTACCTGTCCAGGATATTCATCAAGAATAGAATAACAACAGCTGGAAGAAGACACATATCAAGCCTTCGTACCAATCCTCTCTCTAGCTTCTCGATTTCTGCATCGTCGCAAGATGCTAATTCTTCAGGGAGGGGAAGCTTCTCAAGTACAACGGGCTTCGCGAATTCATCATTATGCACTGCAGGTTTTGCATGATCAATGTCATCCATGGTGTCGAAGATTTTCTCTTGGATTCAGACCCCAGGATAACATAAATGGGTTGAATTCTCGAGTAGAGTACAGTCGCCCCCGCGAATGGTTGACATTTCGAGGTACTTATAAGAGCGGAGCACTTGAACCCCCCTCCCTGTATTGTGGAGAAGTGCTCAACATCCATACTCTCGATAGTATATCGGACAGGTATCCGGAATCTGGGGTATTCGGCTGGGGTAATTCATGGGGCACCGGATTTGACCCGATAAATCATTAGGGCAAGATTGGTCGAGCTGTAAAACCTCGGCGAGAAAGCCGCTAAGAGTCAAGCAAGTATGAAGTAGCTTGGGGTGTCACTCCATAAGCACTAACTAGAAAACATGTAAAGCTACCATCGAAAAAGGCCCGATGATCATTATGGCCTATTTATGGAACAACTAATTTCAAAATTCTCCTTGATTGAAGAATCTCATAGTTTGGCTTGTTGCTGACATTCGAAGAGGTCGACACTTCCACCATGATTGCAGCGGGGCATGTCTTGAATATGTCAAGCATTACAACAAGACCCAATAATTGCATCCCATCACATTTCAGAATTTGTCAGTGGTAGATGTCGGTATGGACCTCTCTCGTGGGCGCGAACAGACGGGGGAGTGGAAAATCAGCGATCGCCAGCAAGTCATGCTCAGCCTCACGTAGTTCGTGGAAATCTATCTGCGAGTTCGGGCGAATTCCAAACTATATCCGCCGTAGGCGACGTGAAACACTGCTTTCCTCGTTACACGCCATCCACTGCAATAAGAGGCTGAGAAAAAGCAAAGCCTGCTGGCCAGGGCATACATTCGCTGCCTCAAAACCAGGGTATCGCATGTTTCCCGAGGCTCGAAGTCGCCTCATCTGAAATGATAAGTGGCCTTAGCGAGGCGTTTTGGCTGCATTATACCCTTGCACAAGATAAGAAGCCAACTGGGCGCATCGAGCGTCTCATGACACCATCTCCAACTAGAACCCTGTCTAGTCCTTTTTTCCGGGGCGCGGTCGTCCGTTCGATCCTGAACACGTTGCTCGGCACCTTGTCACTCGCATATGCGGGACAGCTCAACTTTCCCGCAGGCCAAAGCTCCATTTCTCATGATCTCCTTCTGTCTTCATGGCTTTGGGGAACACTGTCCATGAGAAAAAGTTCCAGCGCAGGCTCAGAGGTACTATATTCTCTGGTGAAGTCAAAAGCATAAATAGGCCCAACTGTCCTTCGAAATTGATACGTGCTCAGCTTCATCTTCAAAGCTAGACGCTACAATCCCTGAGCAACCTTCACTATGTCTGGGTTCAAGATTCAGAGGGCCGAGCCCAATGGCCTTAATGCCGCTTCATCATCCATGTCCCCCTCGGCGGGGTTAAAGTCCTTCAGAAAAGTTTTTGATTCCATCAATCAACTTTCCCGGATGCATGAATTTGACGAGGTAACCGGGGTATTCAGCCAGATTGATCAACAGAAAAGATATATCGAAGAGCAGCATACACACCTTGACGAGAAACGGGGGGCAATCGATGTACTCACAGCACAGTATCAAGACCTGAAGAATGAGAGCAGCAAAATTCGAGCCGATAAGGACTCCCTCCAGAAAATCATTGCTGAGAAGGATAACACACTTGCAGACAAGTCAGAAGATATCAAAGTGATGCAGAGCCAGATAGGGAAGCTGGAGTCACAAATCAAGGATTACTGCAAAGAGTTTACTAAATATCAAAATATTGAAAAAGAGAAAGTCATCCTGGAGCAGCAGCGTGGATTAGACCGAGAGAAAATCCAGAATCTTCAGCTAGATAAGCTGTCGCTTAGTGCAAAAATTGCAACCACAGATACACAACTTCAGAACTTGAAGGCTTTTACAGCCAAGCAATCAACTGAGACTGAAAATTCAGTGTCAGTACTCCCCACCTGAAAACCAGTCTCTATAGAGCTGATTTAACTATGACTAGGATGGACCGATTCTCGCGACTTTGGGAGTTTGCCACTCGAGAAATTTGGGCGATCTTGCAAGAAAATATCACGGAGGAGTCCCTGAATGTAAGCAGGTGCTATATTTGCATTAGGTGGATCAAAGCCTCGCTAAATTAATCAAATAAGCCTCAGTTCTGGGGGACATTCAGCACTGCTGTTGTGGAGCTTCTTCCAGAGGCGAAAAAAGTGCCATTGATTGCCTCCAACTCCGACGTGGCCAAGGGCATGCGACTCGCCGTGATGCTTGCGATCATATCAAAACAGCTTGCCGAAGAAATATTCCAACCGAGTTACGTGATCTCAGACAGACAAGAGTTAAAAGAGGTTTTCGCGGATCTTGCCTACGATGACGCCGAGAAAGAGACTTTCGCCCGGACTTTGTTTCTATCCATCGAACCAGAGATACAGCAAAAAGAGTGCTTGTCACGTGGAAAGAGCATAGTGGCTTTGGTGTCTAAAGTCCTCTTCGGTATTCTCACAAAGGCGCAGTACGAAAGATTCCAAAAAGCCGTTCAAAACATCGTACAGGAAGCCATCAAAAGCTGGCTTCCAATTCAGTCCGCCAGCAAGAAATATGAACCGACATTCGATTTCAGGGAGTGCACTGAAAATAATTTGAAAATTTTGCAAATTGTCAAGGAGAATCAGATCCAAGCAATTCGCTACGATGACTGTGTTTTTGTCATTTTCCCTGGTATAAGCGTGATCAAGAGGAATACAGAAGATATCTTGAACTCTTGCATGATACTTACAAAATCACAGAAACTATACCAGGAGGCTGAGAAAGAAAAGCAAGAAAAGGAAAAGCAAGACATTCCGGAGCCCTCGAGCCCTACAAATGGACGTTCTAGAGGCAAACGAAGACCGTCGAACGCCTCCGCCTCCCAGGCCAAGAGCCTTCCGAATGGAGATTCCAACGGGAGAAAAGGCAAGGTCTTTTGAAAATTAATATACCGAGGTGTCAGGCGTTGGAGAATGCAAGAAATCCAACGCAAGGTGGCAAAAATGCCTCGGCCTTCTCCAAATACTTTTTACGAATGATGAGACCTGGGGAAGTTTTTACAAGTGACCGTCGGAGGCATAGGGAAATTGTCTTTAGTCTATGTTCTTGTGAATGATGTGTATGTCAGATTATCATGAATTAACCTATTTTCGGGAAGGAAAGCAGCAGCCCGCTGAAGGCAGAAGCCTCTATTTCACGAGGAATTTGAATTTCTGGTTTTACATGTTGTGTTTGATGTTCCAAGGTTGTGTTCTATATTTGTCTCGATCTTATGCTAATAATTTTTCGGATATCCAAACAGTATTTTTGTAATATTTCAGAGTTTTAGATGCCAGGTATTTTTTTTTTTTTTTTTAATTTTCAGCAGGAGTTCAAATATCTATGAACACGAACTTTCTGCTTTGATTCTTTACCCCAAATGCCAAGGCATGTCACGTGAGCAAACGCGGCAATGACCGGCGCCAATTTTGGCGCCGAACCTCACATTGCTCCGCAGGTGTCGAGCTTCACTTGTCTCTGGACTCCTCCCACGGCTCCTGCTACTACACCCCCGGGTCGCTGACCAGGCCACTCGCTCATCATGGTAAGAAAAACTCCATTGCAAAAGAAGCAAACTGCCTAAATGTTGCCGGCACCAGCGTATCGCGGCCCAAAGAAAAATGAATTTGCTAACCCAACTGTCTCGACGACAATAGGCTCGTAACAGCGAAAAGGCACAGTCCATGCTGTTCCGCTTTCGGGCGCAGCAAGCAGCGGATATGGGCATTATCGACATGGGACGTACGCGGCGCCCGAAGGCCATTACAAGCGTTGACTCGGTCCCAACCTGTGAGCGCTGGCGCGGTCAGGTCCTGAAAGAGGTCTCCCGCAAAGTGTCGCGCATCCAAGAAACAACCCTGAGTGACTACCAGATCCGCGATCTGAACGACGAAATCAATAAGCTCATGCGCGAGAAGTGGGCGTGGGAAATGCAGATTCGCAACCTTGGCGGCCCTAACTATATGCGTGGTACTGGGCGGATCTACGATGATGAAGGACGCGAGATTCCTGGTGGCGGGAAGGGATATCGATATTTCGGGAGAGCGAAAGAGCTGCCCGGTGTTAAGGAGATGTTTGAGGCTGCTGCTAGAAGGGCCAAGGGCGTGCCTGAAGAGGAAGAGGGTGCCGGGGCTGGACGTGGCGGGGATATCGCTACTAGGAAGGTCGATGCGAATTACTTTGGCTATGGCCTCGATGAGGAAGATGGCACTCTGCTTGCTTATGAGAAGCAGAAGGAGAAGGAGGCGATCGAAAACCTCCGTGGGCAGGGCGATGACGATCCCGAGGACGGTTGGGAGTCGTTACCAGGTGATGCAGGCGATGGCGTTGAATGGCGACTGCCCACATTGGAGGAAGTACAAGAAGAACTAGTTGACCGACGGAGGAGACGTCTCCTGGACAAAATCTCATGAACTCTTGCGACGAGGATTTCGCCATGGTTCGTGGTCGTTGTCTCCAAACTCGCATGTTTCTTCCCTTTCATCAGTTCTGTCCTGGCGTTCCGGGTGCTTTTGCAAAATATTTTCATTTCGAGCATTTTTGGCTCCGCTCTATACCGCTTTGGTCATCCAAAATAAAATTTATGATACAAATATTACATCGCATATGTTCAGTATTAAGTTGAGATATCTTCGTCAATCTTCGCCTTCCGGGACGTTCTCTCAGCCTTGAGGGCCTGCGTTATACTGAGACGTTCCACCTGATTCGGGTCATCTCGTCGCCGTCTCTCTGCATCAATATCATCGAGTAGAAACCTCCCCAATTCGCCAGCTCGCCACTTCTGAATAAAACTAATTGCAGCTCCATCGAAATTCGGAACGCCGCCTTTGCTGAGAAGCCCAGTTTGACGAGCAAATTTCTCCAAAAGCGGCCAAACCTCGTTGGTAGGTTCAGACCAGCGCTGATACGCCTGCGCATCATGCAGATTGATATGGTACAACAAGTAGTCGACGAGCGTCACGGGAGAAATGACCGCATCCTTGACACAGCCACACAAAGCCAGCTTGAGCATATTCTCCGCATCCGCAACGTAAGGCATGAACACTCCAGGCGTATCAAGCACATACGTATGGGCCCCGGACTCTCTTTCGATGATCTTCACGGGGGTGCCGATCTTGCGCGTGATTCCTGGTTGGCCTCCGGTTTTGAGGGCTTTGGCTTTACCCACTCCGCTATTCCTCAGGTGGTTTATCAAAGTCGATTTACCGACATTAGGCATTCCTACTACCATCACCCGGCATCCCACTAGCTTATCGGGGGCTTGTGCTTCGTGGCGGAGGTGTTTGATGATTCTCGCGACGTCGGGGCGGGAGGACGAACTTGTGAAAAAGACTGTGCTGTTCGGATCTAAATTTCGAACTTTTTGTTCTGTCTATAGAGAAATTATTAATATCAAAAGGATTATTGGGAGGAGTTAAGCCTAGAAAACTCACAAGTTGTTGTAACGGGGACTGTGGAATGGCTCCAAGATCCTTCTTGGTGTAAACAATTAGTCGACGAATGCTTCCCAACGCCTCTTCAAACATAGGATTGATCGAGGTTACTGGGGCACGATAATCTCGACACTCGACCACATAGTCGATTGAAGATAACATGTTCTTCATCTTGGTCAGTCCTGCGCGGTGGTGTCCAAGGAAATAGGACCTTGGGATGGCGCCATGATGAGGGAACACCTGTCGAGGCACAAACTGCGCCATTTTTCAAAACTTGAACTTTCATGCAAGAAGTCCAGGCATTTCTATCCCGCGATGGTAGGCTGTCGCATTTTCATGATTCACAAGAGATAGGAAAATTGCCGTAATCAAAAAGGCGGTATACAAGGCGGTATGTCTATACGAGCGAAACCCGATTTATTTACTCAAATTTAATTGCAAAATGTCGGATGTATACGAAAAAACGTGTTATATATGGTAGGTCAAGGGTTACTGATTATATATTATTCAGATCTCTGGGTATCCTATTTAACAAGCCAACCGCTCTAAAATGCATCGAAAAACAATGAGGGGCCCAAGCAAAAATCAAGCCCGCCAGCCTTGCACAAACTCATGAAGACGGTCAATAACGACGCCAAATATCGCATTGACACTATCGCCAATCAGCTGCTCAAAGTGCCGGATGGCTTCTTCCTCAGACATCTCGAGATGGAACCGCTCTTTGACCTTCAAGACGGCCTTGTCAGGCTCCACACGAATATCAGGGATATTAGCTTCGACCATTAGACTAAAGAGATTGAGAATGAGGTTTGCTGATTTGCGCAGGGTCGTATAGGCAGTGAAGCAGTATTGCTTGAACTGCAAGTAATGCGGTGAAGTTGTGCCTCCCATACCCTCGACCATCTCTTTGCAGAGTTTCATCATGGGGGCAAAAGGTTTCGGATCTCGGCCGAGGATAAATCCAAAATCAGCGTGGAAGAAGTGGCCGTCGGGTGCCAGGAGCAGGTTCTCTAGATGTCGGTCGCCCACGCCGAGGAGGTATGTGATAACACAGTAGCCGGCGCAGGATTTGATGTAGGTGTCCATGGTTTCTTTTCGCACTCCAAGAGGCTCATTATCATCTGGGTTATGCTCTTTGAGATAGGCCAATATGGATTTGTATTTGGAGGATGCAGCGGATAGAGAGGTCGATGGGATGAATTGAACTGCACCGGCGGTTGAACTGGTGGCGAGGATTCGATATGGTGTGAGTTTAAGGTCAAGATTTTCCTTTTGAAGGAGACGATCCATCAAGATGATAATCTGGATAACCAGTTGATCTTGGCGGAGGTCATCTCCAACTTTGAAAAGAAGCGGGTATCTTTGGCCGTCGGTGGTTTTGAAGGTGATGAGAAGAGGGGATAAAGTAGATTTGAAAACATTAGACTCATCAGGGAAGCACCCAATCACTGATACATCAGGATCTAGAGGCAGAGGTAATGGCGGGTCAATATTAAACAAGTCGTTTTTGGGGTCTCGTAGGGACTTCTTGAGCTTCTCGATTTTTGCAGGCCGTGAGTCGCGAAGGAAGCGAACGTCTTTGGCGATTTTGGAGAGAACAACAATCAGTTCACCTTGCCGCAACAAAATTTTTCGGTGCTCTGCGTGGTGTTTTTCGAGTTCTGTCATAAAATAGTACTCTACCCGAGCAAATAATCGGCGCTGTGTGGATAGGTTACCCGGTCCCGCATCATCGCATTCAACCATAAGGTACCAATGCAGATTATTGCCGAGTTTGAAATTTTTGGCTGCGCGAGTGACGAGGAAATTGGCAAGAGAGGAATCATGGGCAGCTTCGTCAACGTTGGTCATGGAATTCTCTTCGTATTTCAAAGCTTGGACTAGTTGCAGAAGGTACAGAAGTAACTCTTCGTCGTCGGCCTTGCGTAACCTTGCCACCGCATATGACCGAACTGCTGGATTATCAAAAGTTGGTCCGAGAAGTTCCAATGCATCGTCAACGTCAATATCAGTCCATTTGGGTAAAATCTCAACAGCTTGCCGAGATTCTCCATCGTCGCGCCAATTGACAGACTTGACAAACTTGGTCAGAGCTCTCTTTTCCCGTGTGAGGTAGTATCGGAATCGCCATATGAGATCCTTCTCCTCAGCAGTCAGGTCTTGAGTGGGCTCATAAGAAAGAATGACATTTAGTTCATCGCGATTCTTCGGGTTTGGTTTAAGATCTCGGTCCATGAATCCAGTGCGATGGCTACGGATCAATCGACGATGCTTGTCCTCGCAAGGGTTTCCAGACTGTCCGACTTCGGGGTCATATATTCTGATCACCCCCGCACCGTCTACCTCGCCAATACCAGGCCCAAATCGGACTTCAGGGACGGGTTTCAAGGCGGATTCAGGATGAGCAGTTGTGTTTTGGGAATGGGAGGAGACGGGCGGGGCGCTGTATTGATGATCTGCCCAGACGACGGGATGATCAAAGCGAGGGAAATCAATGTACAGATGGAAATTCTCATCATCCAAGTCTTCTTCATCAGAACTATCGTCTGCTGCTTCTTTCGATTCCTGCTTCAATGCCTTCAGAAGGATGGCTCGCTTCCGAGCAGCTTCTTCCGCCTGAACTTTAAGTTTTTCGATTTGCCGAAAGACCATATGATCCATCCAATCAACTCGAGGAATTTCGCCTATCTCATGTTTTTTGATCAGCGCTTCTACCCGTTCTAATTCAGCTTCTTCGCGTGATAATGCCAACGCATCATGATTGTTCTTCTTTCGGCGCTTGGGGGGAGGAGACGAAGGAGTGGTGGTGGATGATAGTCCGTCGGCAGCTTTATGACGATAGATCTTGCATTTCTGGCGGCCCATTTGAAGTTTGCCTTCGTGGTCAAATATTCTGATTGTTGTACCACCGAAGGGAACATCATGACCCTGCGGCCCATCGCTTGCCAACGGAGACAAATCCCAAACCGTCAAGGCCAACTGAGAATTGACTGGGGCATCTTTGATAGATATGGGCATTTTCAACCATTCCATCCATTCTCTCGTTGATTTGAAAGCCTTATACGATGTTTGTAAGGGCACACCAAGGGGCTTGGAGTCTGCCCATAGCTGTGCTGTTACAAAGAGGTCGGACGAGGGATTCTGGGCGGATCCGAGATATCGCAACTCGGGATTCTGCAGCAAACGCGAGAATGGGATCTCCTTCTGCGTCCCTTCCAGTGTCGCTCTGGGGCCAAGTTAGCTAGGATTCGTGATGCATATGAAATCCGCTTACATCCTGACATAGATAGGTAAATCCACTTGAGTGGACAACGCGAAGGTGAATGCCTCCATCCTTGCGGGGCAATGGACAGCAATTTGGGGAACGAGTGATCCACGGGCTGGACCTTCTGCGGGGAGTCAGCAGAGCTGATAACAGCCACGTGACCTGGTCCTTTCTCAACCTTTGCAGACCACAATTTAGGAAGTAAGTCGGACAATAAGTCCATAATCATAGATTTGAACGTTGTGCAAGACTCAAGATCCCTTTGCAGACCCCAAATTAGAAAGTGAGTCGGACAAAATGTCCATAGTTATAGATTTGAACTTTGTGCAAGACTCAAGATCCCTTTATAGAGGTAAAAACAAGCAACGAATCATGAATGAGCCTGTTTATCGGCGATATCTTGAGACCATAAACCCTATCAATCTTGTCCTCCGCAAGCAAGATTCTGATCTCGAAAAGTCGCATTATGTATCTTCATCTCCCGCCGTGGATTGCATTTCAAGACAATTGGACGGCTATAAAAGTGACTTTTCTTTTCTTTTTCTCAAGGGGAGGGGTAGGATATTCACCATTACGCGCTGCTGCACTCCGAGAGCCTTCATTGGAAGAGTTCCCTGCCTCGCCATGCAGGCTCTCCGCAGGGTAAATGCGCCACCAACCAGGCAAAGCGCCAACCAAGCTCAGCCCCCGCGCTGACGGTCTCGTATTTAACAACGCATATCATCCACCTAAAACTTCATACCACTTGCAACCAGTTCAAAATGTCCGGCCCTATCCAAAATTTAATAGCAACATCAATGCATGCAGTCGCTGAGACAAACTTTAGCATATTTCACACTAATGTTGACTTCTCCTTACAAAGGGTCGAAGCACCTCAAGAATTACACCCTCTCGGTAAACAGCTTTCAAAGGCACGCCGAGAGTCCGCAGAAGAAGGGTCTTTTCATATCCTTGCAAGAAGACTTGGTGTGTTATTTGATGGCGTCTTGCCCGACGTTCCAGCTCTTATAAAAGCATATGGCACTCGTGCCAGTGAAATCGTCCAGAAAACTACTCAAACCTCAAAAAAGCCAGAAGGCCTAGCGGACGGGTTCTTTGGATCACATCTGGGGATTGATTCTACATCTATCTGGGCCAGTGCAACTAGTGGAAAGCGGGTACTTCGGATGCATCTTCTTGCTTGCATGCTTGCTTGTTTATGGTCTCCCCAAGAGGCAACCGCAATTTGGGTAGAGTTGGTCAGCCAGAGACAAAAGGAAATTAAGGCACAGTCTGAGTCTGGTGAAATAGCAGATATGTTAACGCAGTTCGCTTCAGCTGCTGCGGTTCACCATATTGAAAGATCTTCGCTAGCGTCTTGGGATGCAAGCGCACGAGCCTGGTTGCAAGTGGCTGACCAGGCAATGCGGGCACAGCAAGTACAGGTCCAATTGATTGTCGACAACCTTCACGTTGCTGTTAAATCTCATTCAGGGGTTGATCGACGCTCGAAAAAATCCTATGATAGCGTCATGCACAATATCAAGCAGGCTTTAGAGGCATTGGACAATTTGGTCAAGGGCGTGCCTCAAAAGATTGCTGATGGGGGGATCATGCTTGGGTTGGTATCATGGCACCTTTACCCGGATATTGTTGTATTAGGCTCAAGCACAAAGGAAATTCATCAGCAAGATCCCCTAGTTCAGACTGGTGGTATTGTCACTATGTCCATCGCCCCCTCGACTAACGGTGGGAAAGGAGTTTATTGGTCTTTACCATTGGCAAGTCTTCGCTCCTATGGAATCGTTCAGCGAGAACGCTCAACCATGAAAGACCGCAAGAGAATGACACAATCAGAATTCCAAGCCCTTATCTTTGGTGCTTCTTTCGGTGTTGGTGAAACTGCTATTATGATTGCGGAGATCCTGCAGTATCTATGGAAAACCTATAATGATCTCTACCTGGATGAACTCAACCGGTTTGAGGCAACCAGGAAATTTACTCAATATCATACTCCTCTCTATGAGGATGATATGAGGCGAGTCGATATGTACAAAATCAACAGCACCTCGTTTAAAGACATCTTGAAAATTCTGCAACTCATCTACCCTTTTCAGGGCGGTATAGAACTTCTTCTATCGCCGGATGAAGAAAAGCGAAAAATTGCAAATCACCTCATGAGATACGGCAGCAATTATGGCAGATCATGGATTGGGCTCACAGACGTTTATGCTTCTGTTTGTCTTGGATTAACAGAATTACCGACTATGATTCGCATGGCCAGTCATTCTACTACCCGGGTTAAAATACTCCGTCAAATGGCAGCACAGGACAACCTTGATCAGTCGAACTATGTGATACGCTTCAAGGCCTTGGATGGTTCATGGGCTTTTACATCAGTCTCTTCAGAAGAGAATGGTCTTTCTCGTGGCTCAAAAAGGAAAAGGGATCACAGCGGAATGGGAACGTCTGAAATCCCTCAGGAAATAAAATCACCACCCGACGAGAATTGGGTCTTCATGCCAGCTTTCAGTATGGGGATTCCAGGCCTGAGGGGCTCGGATCACTTACCTGATGTCAGATCAGTGACTCAAGCTCTGAATGACGATACCCTTGAGGACCTCGAAGACTTGATAGACTTTGAACCTCGGACTGGAAAGGGAGCAAACTTAGTCACCTTCAGGTTTGCCTTTGGAGATCCAGAGATCGCAGCTGTTTATTCCAGAGACATAGTTGAATATGCTAGGGTGACCAAGTATTCGAGTACAGTGCCTCTCAGAAATATACGGGATCTTCTTCAGCAAAGCGCGCTTAGTACTGACGCGGTGGGAATTCAACTTTTGCAACACTTTGAGAGAGATCAACCAGCCTACGGGGACTCACTGGTCGCCCTTGGGCGAGTAATTGATTATTACCAGTCCAACTTTCCTCAAGCGACAATTTCAATGAGCGTCATAGAGCATCCAATTAATACATGGAAATGGATGCCAAACATTAATTTGGATCTGGAGAGTCTTACATTAAACGCGCATCAAGTATTAGCGAACAATGGGAAACCATTTGATACCATCTATATCGCTCCTATGTCTCGTGAGCAGGTGTTCGCGGCAATTCTGCAGCTTGAGTCGGGAACTATAAATGTGGATGTCGCCGAACTCACAGAAGTCCTAGCAATATCCAGTGGTAACTCCCTTTTCATTGCAAACGACATCCTCCGAGACCCTGTCCTCCCTATGCAGGGGTCATCATGTCCAGTTTCACATGCTTTAGGGAATATTGGAAAACCTGGGATAGCTTTGTTAACCCCCCCACCAGCGCCGGAAATACGCAAGCATGAACGCGATAGATGGCGATTTGTCGAGCACAAGCCATTTGATGGAGAGCTCACTGGCGGAAAGTTTGAGGAGACGTCGATCCACCTTTCCTTCACTCCGTGGGAAGAGGAAATCAGCATAGGTCGTACGCGAGATCAAGACAAGGAGGCCTATTACGTGGAGGCTGTGGTGTCTGCTTTCGATGGAAGCGAATGGATCGGTGACTTGGATATATTAAAGGGCCTGAGAAACATGAGACTTGGAGAAGATATTTTCTCTGATTCAGTCTGTACTTCCAATCCTCCACATGATCCCAGTTTCTCCGCTGCTGGGGCAGAGATGGTCACTATCGACTGTTGGGAAGAAATTTTAGACCCTCCCAAGCGGTTCCTCATGCTGCGTTCATCATCAGACACGCAAAATCGAAGCTTACGGTGGCAATGGATGGTACGTCTTGCGGCGGTTAGCATTGCATCCTCGAAACGGTATGAATGCATATGTCTACCTTTAGATAGGGACTTTTGCTGGACTTGTCGCTTGCAACCATTGATGAAATTTAATCAGCGCACAGAGAATAGGGTCCTTTTCATTCGCTGAATGTTAATCTATTCAAATCCTCTGCAAAAATTTTCGGCGAGCTGTTAATGGGACTTTAATCAGTAGATGTGTTACATATAATTCAAGCCAGATGTCTCTCCAGCGATAAACTGCCTCTGGGTGTTCGATTTTCTGAAGATTGTGCATATGCTGGACGTCAAATCCGCTTACAATAAAGTTCTTCGCCTTCTTTCTTTTCCAAGTCCTTAGACATTGGCTGGCTTTAAGTTGTCTATCGTCGAGGGTAGCTATCTACGCAAGTGCTAAAAACCTTATTTATAGATCGTCTCGTGGCCGTGAAGATAGTCACGTGCGGCGCGCGCGCGACGCCCGAATTCTGGCGATTAGATGCATCTCCTCGAGCGTTTACCATTCCTGCATTTTTAGATCTACCACAAACAACATCTAAGCGCTATATCCGCTTGTTTGCTTCTTTTGTTTGTCAGCTTGCTTCATCCTACCTACGTGTTGTTTGCGTTTGCTCAACCCGCGGTAAAAGCCATCTCTTCAAAATATGGACCGCGTTCCTCTTTCTCAGCTGGACGAAGAAGCTGCGTCTAACCCCCGATCGCCAAATTCTTCATCGGACAAGGAGAACGCTGGTCATCACCTTCAAAAACGAAAGCGCGCAATAATGGCGTCCAACACCCAACCGAAGCGCCACCGTTTGTTAGAGCGCGACGGCAACACCCAGTCGCAAATCCCCGCATCCCAGCGCAACCGCACAAGTCGCCATTATGACCCTGATCAAGATCCAGAGGAGAGGAGAAGGGTCCGAAAGGGCTATCGAAGCTTAGGACAAGAATTTAATGGTATGGAGAATCAATCATTCACTGACTCTACAAATCTTTTAGGCGCGTCACTCTAACAGGTTACCCTACAACAGATAGTCGCGCCGAATACATGCGCCCCGAAAACGATGGCGTACTCAAAACTCTCCAGCGACAAAACCAGTTATTTAACAATGTTAAACAAACCTCAGATGCTACCGCCGATTCGACCTTGATGGTCAAGGTCGCCGAGGTTGCATCCAAAAGGGCTGGGAATATGACACTGGGCAACACGGGGGCAGGCATTGACGTAGATGAATTTGTATCAAAATGCATCACCTACATGCGCAACGCACCTGTAAACCCAGAGTCCACGCAAGAACAGGCACCGCGCCACCGTCACCGACAGACCCAACGAGACCCCTACGACAGTGACGATGAAGAACATTCCGGCGAGCCGATGAACTGGGACTGGCTTGGAAGGAACGCGTGTATTCCCAATAACGCTCGGCCTGGTGTATCAGGGTTTCTTCTAGGCCCGTTGTCAGTGCAAAAGCGAGTCCGCCAGGCAACGCAGCGTGTTACTAGGGAGCAGCATGATCCCACGCTGTTGCAGAAACCAAAAGAGATGCAGCAAGAGGATCTCGCTAGTAGCGAGAATTTTAATTTGACGGAGATATGTTCAAATATCAACACATTGCTGGCTCAGACTCAGGAAAAGATCCAAGCTGATGTCAATGCTGAGCTTCAGGAAGAATTCGAGAAAAACCCGGATTTTACGGAGGAGCAAGTGTATCGCGTCATGCTCAAGCACCGAGTCGCGGACGATGGGGGTATTGTCTTTTTCCATTTTGTGATCAATCCGCAATCCTTTGGACAAAGCGTTGAAAATATGTTCTATGTCAGCTTCTTGGTTCGAGATGGCGCCGTTGCGGTGACGACAGATGGGCACGGACAACCAGCACTTCGTGAGTAGCGCCAACCTTGCCTTGATTTTGCCCACGTCATGAATAGCCTCTAACAGATTTTTAGATGCGGCTAGCCCCTATGCGCCTAGCGAAGCGCAAAGCAGAGGTATCCAGAAACATCAGGCTGTCTTCGAATTGGACTTTGAGCTCTGGGAAGAACTGATTCAAACTTACGACATCAAAGAAAGTATCATTCCACATAGAGAGGAACAAGAAGAAACTAATGCGACCTGGGCGTGATAAGCGCCTAGATATTTCCTCATTACGTTCTCCCAATTTATGATACCCCGGAGTTTCTTCGATATTTTCCCATAAATGATTTTCTTTTTCTACCTGTCAAATTAGCGACACTGTATGGATTCATTCTGTTTTTATGACTATTTCTGATCTGGAATAATGATAACAAAACGCATTACTAAGTGTCAGAGCCTAGCCTGCGATTAACAATCCTATAGCTTGGTAAATATTGTGAATTAATATCCTGGGCGATACTCGTCAGTAAAAAATTATGAAATTATGCGCAGCATTGAATATGTAGATCCATGGATAAGTTACATTGCTTAGCAATCCGTGAAGCAGAGATCCATAGTTGAGGTGGAGGGCGGGACCTCGGCATCTGACGTACTTGTCATCCACAGATCGATCGAGGGCCCAGACGCACCTGCCCACTTCGGAGCTCCTGCCCAGGTCATCGCAGCCTGCTTTTCTTGACTAAAGTCCTGTCTTCTCCTCCTTTCCATTACGATCCTGCGAGCACTTAAGAACCTGTGTCCCGCCCGCGACTTTTCTGTATCTGAGACACCAACACCAGAGACCGCAATCTCCAGCCTCAACCTGACTCAAACAAGATCATCAACATGCCGCAGCTCTTCCCAGCCAACCCATCCTCCATGATGGTAATCCGCAATGTCACACCCAACATAATCACCATGAGTCTCCCCTTTGCGCGCTTTGGTATCATGCGCTTTGGCGGTCGGGGAACACTGGGTAGGTTGTCTCACGACACGAGAATAGAAACAAAGGCTAATTGTATCTCTCCTTGCTTGCGACTACAGTCAAACTTGCCACAGGCTCCCTCGCTATTTTCTCACCTGTCTCACTTACCACTGAAGTTCACGACACCGTCAAGACGCAGGGCGGCAACGTGCAATACATCATTGCCCCCGATCTGGAACATCATTTGAACCTCACTGCCTGGAAGAGCGCATTCCCAGACGCTCGCATAATCGCACCAGAAGGTCTGTGGGAAAAACGCCAGAAGAACCCCGAGTTCAGAGATACGCCCTTCGAATTCATACTCAAGAAGGACGAACCCCGGCCTCAAATTTCGGCGGAATTTGACACCGAGTTCGACATCGAGTATATGCATTCGCATGGCAATCGCGAGATCGTGTTGCTCCATAAGCCTTCGCGCACTCTCATCGAAGCCGACTTACTCTTCAACCTACCTGCTAAAGAGCAGTATTCCAGGACCGCAGAAGGCCCCACCGCCAATTTCTTTACTCGTTTGGTTCTTCCCCTTTTATCGGTGCGAACGCCATCAACTGGTCACCGACGCTTCGCGTGGCATGTTCTTGCCAACAACCGTGACGAGTTCCAGAAATCTATCAGTCGTATCATTCGTTGGGATTTCGATCGCATTATCCCATGTCACGGAGATGTGATCGAGACTGGAGCCAAAGCGGCTTTCCAAAATGTCTTCGCGTGGTTCCTGCAGGAAGATAAAAAGCATGTCTAAATGACTGCCCTCCTTATTCCCTTGTTTCATTGTATGTTTTTATTATAGCTCTTGAGCCCCGGCGTTCTTAGGTTTTATTATATGGGTTGGAGTGTTGAGCTGAGCGTCAGATATCTGATACCCCGTTCGTGTGACTAGTGTGCGTCCGTGAATCATTATACCATCATGAGTCTTAATATTAAAGGACTACTATATGGTTAGCGCCTGAATGAAATCACCTGAATGATTTTTTTTTGATATTTTCTTTCTCTTTCTCTTGTACGAGGCTTAGTGTTGTCTTCGTAACATAGATTGGGCAACAAGATGTCAACACTCCCACGATCTCCTGTACAGTCGATCAGGCCTGCATATCACCAGGTCAATGCGCCTAGTGCCGGCACTTCCTGCTGCCACATATTGGGCCCAATAGGTCCCATCGGGAGTTATCCTAAGATTAGAGCGCTTGCACATCCCTCAAAGTACAGAAGCCATCGAGCTTGCCTTCGTGTTTGAGAAGTTTGCGAACTAACCGCAAACTCGCGGTTAATTAGAAACGTGGTACAAGCACAATAGGCCAGTTAGCGACGTCCATAATCGGAGCAACGAAGGACAAGGGAGCAGGAGCCGTGAATTCGTGCGTCATCAGGTCAGGAGTGGAGCAGACGGCAAGGGCTGGGCGACCTTGCTCTCAGGAACAGATATTATTGTCCTCACTCCACATTCCTGCGACCTCGGGTGTGATGAGCTAACTGTGCAGGAACAAAGTCTCATGCAATACCCCAGCAGAGAAGAGAATGCACGTTGCGCTTTTGCGTTTGGGCTACAATGATCGCCTCGAGTAGAGCGAACCCACTAAATAAAAAACAAAGCTATCACCAAAATAGTGCGTGGATCGGCAACGTCGCCAGACCACGGGACAAAAATCAAGCCACATGAGGTCGAGATTCCCAGCTAGAGCCTGCCAGCACATCGTGTCAGAATATACAACAGGGATTGAACACAGCTCAAGGTGGCTCAGGATGGAGCCGGTTGGCTGCAGGCCCATCTGTCCTCTAGGCATCACCGTCTACAATGTGTATATGCCGACTTTTCCCTGCTTTCCAAGACCAGGGGGTCATAGCACTCCCGACCTTTACAAAAATAGCGCCATTGAGAGCTCCTTACTCCATTCGGGTCAAGAGATCCAGCCACTGAGTACGTGGGGCGCTTACTACCAAGGGATGTGGCTTTCGGAATCGAAGATTGGGCCACCATGGACTAAAGTGATGCATCACGGCCAATCAGGCAGCATCCGTATAATCTCAGCATAGCGCTTGAGCTGCTTCAGAAATGGTCTCTGTGGGGCGTGTCTCGTGCTTTTCTT
>KZ118908.1:40237-74549 GCA_002153405.1 Mycosphaerella populi pn0402 | reverse complement strand
AAAAAAAGTAGGTTAGCCATGGACAAGAAAGAGAATGAATAGAGATCGCAACATACCGAGGATGACCAAGGTCTTCTTAGACGGGTCGGGCTCGAACTGCTCCTCGGGGTGACGAAGGTCGTAGATGCTGTAGGCAAGAGCGCCCGTCAGACCGAGACTAGTCAGCCAAGTCAAGCGCCAGGCCCAGCGCAGAACACGGAAGCGCTTCTTAGGCTTGGGAGCCGGCGAGGGTGATGGCGCAGCGTCGGCGTAGCTGCGGCGAGCGACACGAGAGATGGACTGGACGGAACGCAGCGGCTTTGCGCGCAAAGCAGGAGCTGTCGCGAGTGAACGGCGGGAGGCCGACGACAGCTGCATCATAGAGCGCATCGCTAGCGAAGAGCCGGCCATTATGGAGGTTTACACCAGCAGGAGAGCTGGGGGAGAAAGGGTCAAAAAAAGTGTGTGATAAGGGACCCGAGTCGAGGAGTCGTTGCTGCTTTGGGCGAATCGGTGTACCGCGGGCCAAACAAAACTCCTTTTCCGCCGTAATGGGTACTTGCAGTTACTGTGCTGGCGCCTAGTATTCCAATGTACTTTTATTTGTATGCTTATGGACAAAGCGGGTCTAATGCCTCATAACTGCTGCTGCGGTATCGGAATGGCTTTTCTCTTTCTTCTCTTCATCCTCATCCCTCTACTCAAGCTCTAGCTAGTCGCTATACCTCAATTCAACCCCATCAGCAGTTCAATTGATACAATTGAGCTAGGTGACCGCACCCTATAGCTTCGGCAATGACCGGCGAGTTGGAATTCAAGCCCGATTTTTTTTAGTCGATCTTTTTTCTTTCCCAGACGGGCAACGATTTGGAGATTTTTCTCCCCATGAGGGGGAATTCCAACCCGCGGTAAATTCCCACCGCAGGAAATTTAACCGCGTTGTCCGAAGTAACAGTTTTGGGACCTCAATTCTTGTCTCGATACTCCGCACGGGTTACTAGGAATATTTTGGCCCTAGATTTTCAACTCTATTTTTCTTCGCATTTTCTCTACCTAGGTAGGCTCTGTGTGTATTAATAGCTTGCCCCGACATCACCCGTGTGCGGAGAGGACCAACCTTGATCTGGATGAGGTCTTTCGCGTAGTGTTTTGGTCTTAATGGAACCATCCCTAGCCTACCAGAAATCGAGCATGAAATCTAGGGACGTGCTGGCAATCTCCAATCTCCAAGAGAGCCCGGTTTTCCCCTAACCACTTCCGATGACTTTTGAGGCTGTTGGGCAGTACTCGGCAAGACTCGGCGAGTGTTGTTGCCCTGAGATTCTTCCTGGATCTGACGTAGTTCTTGGAGCTATAGCCACTATGGGGCCGAAGAACATATGCTCTACAGTGGAGTGAATATTGATGCTGGGACTTAGAGTGTAGAGTCATCGACTGCCACTTTAGTAAAAAGCCACATTCATTCGGAGGACAATCAATCCGAACTTGTGGTCTATGTTACATATTTGTCGATTTTCTACGGGCTCACTATGATCTTTATAAGACTCATTGAGAGTTGAACTATCACCATCAATGGCTCGACTTGGTTTCCTGTCTAGTCCGCGGGTGGATCTTCAGGCAGTACTCCATACAATAGCATTATCACAGACCAATTCAGACATTATAACAAAAGTTTCAAAGTTGGTTCAATAGCTCCAGGGTCAGAAGCCAATGAGATAAGCCCTATGAGAGCTTCCAAAGATGCATCAGTAATAAACTAATCACTCTTAGGAATTTAGCAGCAGTCTTTTTCGAGAACAGAAAATTGAATTGTGATTTATGGACCAGGAGGAACACTCAGGATGCTCCCGCCTCGTGGCTGATTTAGAACAAATAAAGCTCTTCATGATCAGTAATTAAAGTAATTAAACCTGCCTTGGATATCCATGGATCTCAGGTTCTGTCATTTTAACTCAGCTCTTTGGGTTCTTCCTGCCAGACTGCCTGCTCGCTCTCCGGATATACTTTATAAGGTGACCACAAGAATCGGTGACGCGTGTAATACAGAACGAGTTGACTGATTTTATGAGCAGAGAATCCATAGGATCAAAGAAACTATTCTGCTTTACATACCATTAAAGTCCTTGACTAGATCGCATATAGTTACGTGACAGTTAGCTTGTCATTACTTACCATGGATAGAGATAAGCAATGGGACTAAAATTTTAATCGATAAAGCACTACCCGCGCTCCAGTATGACATGTACGCCTCTATAGCACAGTGGTAGTGCGCAGCACTTGTAATGCTGAGGTCCGTTGTTCAATCCAGCGTGGAGGCATAAATTTTTTTTTTGAACCCTTCCAAACACTCGACAATCCCATCTCTTCTTCATTCCGTCCTTCTCTTTTCACAAATTTGATACTATCCATGACAGGCGAGCGGCAGTTTCTTCCCTCGCCCCCTTTTATTTGTTCATTTATTTTTCGCTCTTCTGCCCCTTCTGTTTATTGATCTACCCCGACTCAGAACACAAGTCTTGCAATAAGGAGCATGATCCAGAAACAATCTCCATGTTGGGGACTTCACTAAACCCTTGTTTTGCCTTACAATATCTACTTCAAGTATGTTCCCCGAGGTCTCTATTCACGGCTTAGACGATCAAAACAAACGCTGCCCAGGTGGCTGCGTCTGTCTAGATCGACCAAATCCCATCCATTTCGCGATATCGTCTTGGAAGCCCATTTGCTTACGCATTGTGTATAAGAAAGTAATTGATGATCATTACCTAGAGACGCCATTCATCATTAACAGTCATGAATTCTATATCTTCATCACTTTAGCTCCGACTCCTAGTCTCAATCTACTCATCACTACTAGTGACAACTCGGGCAGAAGAATCACCTAAGTATCCTGATGATACATACTCAATGGAATTAGGTGAATCTCGTTGGAACGGCCACAATAATAAATCTCTCTTGTTCGCATCTCCGCTTTCAGTGCATGGTGCATACCCTTTTCTACAAATAATACTGGGAACCTAGGTATACATATACCTGTAATGGCAATGCACCAATAGAAAAAATATGTAGTATCGTGTATGGAGAAAGAGAGAGTCGAGATAAGCAGGCATGCTTACTCATTCATCAGATATACGTCGCTGGCCGTCCATGGAAGACTCCATATTCAAATGAGTACCTAGGTACGAGATGAGCAAGATATATAGGTAGATTACGTCGATTACGTCGATTAGAACTATATGTTCCGGCACTTGAAAACGCTCTTGGATGTACTAGTTGATTGGAAAGAAAAGTGCTTGCTATGGAGTATTAATAGCTAAAAGTCCAACAAGTAAAGTGGTTTTAGCTACACCTAAGACTTTCAGAATGAAGAAAACAAATAAGAAGCTCTAGTGGCATAGATAATACGCATTAGGTATATGACAAAGAACAATGTTGTAACAATATTGTATCCCCAGAGCAGTGTCCTTTTTAGGGAAAAGGTATTATGGATAGATCGCCATACAGAGTCCAGCTGGTTTTCAACACCCAGACCGCAAGTTGACCTGCTCCAGGAAACGGAGTCTCACAAACAAACCCAATAACAAGCAGAACCAGCAAAAGAACTATCAATAAGCGACCTAGACTTTGATTAACGATGTCATCGAAATTCAACACACAGCCCTACATTTATACGTTGGCAATGCAGCAGAACTCATTGTTGACTAGTCATATGTACCGGATAATCCCCCGACTTTACAGGCCGTTGCATTTGCAACGCAGCGGTCCCATGTCCAGAGCCGTGCAGGTGGAAGCAAGGCCATCTCTCCAGGACGACTGGTTGGTGTCTCTTGCAGAAAGAATTCGGTTGCTCCCAGATGCTTCGGTGATTCCGTGTCGGACAGGATATCGTTCAAACCGCTGTGCAAGGAGGCTTCTATTTCTGGTCAGTCTTTGCATTTCTTATGCAAGAGGGTCGTTGTGTGTTTGTCTGTGTAACGTTGATTTTGAGGCCGGCATATAGGGTCTAGATTTTAGCTTTGTGAGAGGATGGATTGGGTAACTATTGAATATCCAGTATTTGTCATTGTTCCGCCTTTGTTTGATTACCATCGTCTGGAAAGTTGACATGAGAGGGTTGCTGGGTGTGTTGACTCTATGTAAGCTAGCGCAGTCTGTGCTGTGATTATACGAGAACTGTGGACTACGAGGTAAGAAGACTGATGACCATGAGTTTGTACAGCAAGTGAAAGCCGGAGACCGTATGGGTAACCCCTCAAGTGAGGAGGAGTGGAGTGCAACTCAAGCCGAGTTGGAGCGTCATCGCTGTTTCTATCAGCATGGCAGATATGAGCCGCACAGACGTACGGCAACATTGATCACGCAAATTTCGTCAAAGGCCTAGCTCTGATACCCAGTCGTCAAGAGCCGCAATATCCAATATCCTGGCAGGGGCATAGAACGATACTCTGAGTCGATATTGTTCCTCTACCTGCACTACACAGGCGGACTGGACACGGACAATCTAAGAACTTGGGTAAATGGTGACGAATACACCAAAAAGGTGGGATGTTCCAAGTCAGTACGGAGTATATTAGTCCAAAGTCGTGCATTGGCCTCGATGCAGGGAATCGGGGGGGCTAGAGTTTCAGAAAGGCAATAGTCGGTCGGTACCGGTCAGTTCGCGATCTGTTGAGATCAAAATCGAGAACGACTGACTAGGAGCCGGCCATTGATGAAGACGCGCTTGCCGACGATGAGCGGACTTTTGCAGACTTTCCGCAGCCGGAGTTGAATTCCATGGGACGTCTAATCCTGGGTCATATGGAGGGCGCGGGCTGAGAGCGGCATACGCCGGCAGCTACCCCCTCCTGGGGGTCTAGAAATTCTAATTCTAGGCTTTTGCCCGGTTGTTAATGCACTCAATAGTCACGGTTGGGGCGATAAGAATGACTTTGCGTGGCAATCAAGAAAAAAAAAAATAAGTGTATGTTAGAACTCAAATTCGGGGCTTTTGTTGGTTGGTGGTTCATCAGCTCGGCTTCTACGAGGTTCCTTCCCAGTGGGAATCCAGAGCCAGACTTGGAGAAAACAAAGTAAATCGAGCGTCGTAACCTTGGGACTGCGAACGATCTGCGCGATCGAGGGGTCGATGATGACCATTCATGGACAAAATCTGATAATATCGCCACAGATTCGACAATGACTCAGATGACCAACTCCCAAGGCAATAAGCACTTCAGGTGAGGGGTACTTTTGGAACCTTCGAGGTAGACATATATGCAAAGTCCGAATTGGGCATGAGGTACCCTCTAGCCCGGATACACGGGGCTGGAAAGCCGTAGGCGTGTGATATTCGTACACAAAGTACGTGGACGGTCTCAAGTCGAGCTGAAAAGTGGCCGGTGTATTGAAAACATGACTGACAATCTGCCTCGGGATTGTACCTGGAATTGCAACACCTGAGAACGGCAGGCCTCCATATTCCTATTAATCCCATCGTCTCATAAGTGGAACCGATCGGCCGCAGTCTATGCACCGTACTCCGTACTGTTTAGGAGAACAGGAAGTATAGCAATACCGGATGTGGACGGAGATCGGGAATGTGATTCTGCTGGTTCAGTCTTGGATCTTTGTAGTTCAGCCCGAACTATCCAAGTTGGTAAATCTAGAGACAAAGAAAGCCTTGTTTCTCGGTAGTAGACATTGAATAAACATTTGGTTGAAAAAGGGGGGGGGGGAAATCCAAATCAGAATAAACCACCAGAATAATTAAATGATTCATGATTAACCTTGTTAACTAATGGTACCACACGTACGGAATTCCACCTGATTTGCTTTGGGGATTTCCGGTGCACACTGCACACCTGCGCCTCCGAGAGACTGGGATGATCATCCCCGCCAAGCACTCGCCAGTGGCCACGCTGAATTCGTTTATTGACGGCTCCAGACCTGGCGCTTCTGTCCCTTGGATCTCCAAAGACTCAATGTCCAATCTTAGCCACCACCTTGGTGAGACACCGTCTACGTAATGGCGGGCTTCTTTCTCCCCCACAACTGCAGACCCAGGCCTCGATCATCCAAGCCTATTTAGTCAGAAGCCCCGGTTACGCCCAACCTAAGCCCAGCCCACCTCTCCGTTTTGACTTGGTATGGGAACCCTAACGCCGTATTGCCTTACTCTTACAGGGCTATGGAAAACTCACGGGAGGGGGCAAAGTCAAATCCTACAGGTTTGTAAGCATACATCGAGGCTGTGACGGGGTCAGGCGTGCGTCAAGGGGGGGTTGCTTGGGGCGCTTTATGACGGGGTCTAATTATAAGCCCAACGAACTAATATCAAACCGCCATCAAGGCGATACAGATGTCTCTTCCAGGTGATTTCTAAGAGGCAAATTGAATGGCTTTGGCCCCTACACTAGAATGCAGTCTGGATCCGCTTCTGTCGCCATACTAACCCCCCCACAGCCCTTGTGGGCTTCGCGTCGCCTTTTGTTGGCCTTTGGTAGCCTGTTGGGCGGGGGAAAGGAGTTCCATATTCTGTCGAGCCGCCTTCACGTACGCCATGTCAATATACGAGGGATGTCGCCCGGGTTCAATCAAATCCGACAGTTTGGGCCAGCATTAGGGAGGAGGTCTTGCACGGATTGATGCACATCCATGTTAGGACCCTGAAAGAAAGTTTCCGCAGGTTATGTACTACATTAATACTAAGACGCGTTGAGGATTCCCCCCCGGGAACAAACGCATAGCCCAAGATGAGGTCATGTAAAAATTCATTATTTCATTTCAATAAACCTCGGCATTGATATTAGATGCCTACTCCGTGCATAATCCCCCGACCTCATCTCCTAATCAGACTCGACGATCAATATAAAAGGCCCGTATTATCTGGAGACAAGTTAATTTGAAGATAGGATTAATGGAGATCGCTTCGCGCATTTCAATTGATTATCCTCCCCCTGCTCATTGGGGGCACAAATGGACCTCAATTTCAGGACTTGGGAAAACCCCGGCACGCGTATGAAGATTACTAGTACAAGGAGGTATGAGAAGGATGGCACTAGCTAAAGTCCTGTCACCGCATGAACCCAACTCTCCACTATCTGGGAGCCCCATCAAGCGCCGTGTTTTCGGGCATCTCAAACCATCGTCTCGGTGATTAGGCTGTTGCAAGGTTACTGTTTTAGGGAGGCGACAATGAAAGCTAGTCTGGTCCGTGCCAAGGATAAGAATCGTGAAGTATACCGTAGGTCGGAGGAACTGTAAGTAATTGTCAGTAGAGGGTGTTATGACCCAGTGGATGTGAAGCACAATTTGTTTTTATTCCTTTTCAGTAGAGGTCTACATCACATTTATCCCGGCAAGGATGGGCACCTGCAAGGAGCCTTGCGAGGAAAGAGGACGGCAAGGTTGAGCGGCGTCACTGACATCAAACCAGAATGTACGGCTCGTAAATCCATCAAGTGACGCATGAGATGCGAGCAAGGCCCCGCCCCTGTGTAATGGAGCACGCTTGAACGGGGTCCGATTTCAGGAGGTTGGACTGTGCGGATCGACCACCAGCTTTGCTGTGTTAGATTGAATCACCGTCGGGCTCAGTACGGGTTTGCTGTGGCCAATACGGCCTGCAGTTACGAGAGAAACTAAGAGGCCTCCGGACTCCAGGGATCACGGACTCTTTGCGACAAACTCTTGTCTTTTGGACTCCCGTAGCTATAGTTTGAACCGTCGCACCAATCACAACCAGCCTGTTGCACGCCAATTTGCTGCAGATCCAAGGAAGTGGAAGTCGACTTTGCTTGTCCTCCACTTTTTTGTGTTAATTTCGATTTTGCTTTACGGAGTGCTTCTTGAGTTAGTCCTACGTCTCCATAAAATCTATACTCCTTAGGCGAGGAGGACAAGTGTTGACGGGTAGAAAAGTGTATGGCCGTAGCGGTCGCATAGTCGCGGTCAGCCTGCATGCGCCAATAGTCGAGGGTAGAACCCGGTCTTTTGGCGGGGAGGGATTTGATCATCGGTGGGATCCCTACTATTATCACGTTTTGGCTTTTTGAGGACCCCCTAACAGAGGTACTCTGGAATATGAAGTCCAGGTCAGTAGTATTTGGTGTAGAACAGCGAGGGCCTATCGGCTGCACTGAGCCCCCCCCTGTAAGGATCAGAATCCATGATGGTCCCTTGTGACTGCAGGTCGCACCGACAATCTGACGCCTCGGAACAGGAAAGCAGAAACAGTTGCGTCGCGGCAGCAGATGTGGATCATTAGGAGTCGTTGGGATGTTTCTGTGCGGCGGTGACTCGATCGTCCGCAACCGGGACGCAGTGGCGAGAAGTCTGCGAGATACATTGGTCTTGTCGTTTCTAGATTCCCCACTGCAGGGAAAAAAAAGGACGTGCCACGTTTGGGCGCTCAATGGGAACAGCTCAGGTGGAGACGCCTTGGAGAATTTGACGGCGCACGGAGTAGATTAAATGGGAAATTACTATAGATTTATTAGATTTGGGATCTTTCTAACTTGTCACTAGGGGCAAGTCACGGCGTAGATTGAGGGCTAAACGGAGACTGCCCCGGCAAAACCTGTGAGAACCTGGGCTATTCCAGCACACGGACAGTTTGACAGCATTACAAAGGATTATCTGCGCTGACATGGCCTGATCTGACCAGGCATATCTGGCAAATTTGCCAAATTAGCCCTCGGGCGCCCCAAGACTTGACGGGAAAATCGCCTGTACAAGGAGGTTTGCGTATACCCCAAGGTATGTGCCCCATCAGGTGCATATTGCGGTACGGAGTACTCGAGTAATATCACGTAGCAGCCAGTAGCAAGCCATCCACTACGTAAGTAAACCGGAGTCTGTACAGGACCAGAGCCGGCTGGACGAGATCGTCAATCGATCGTTTACAGGAGAATTGGGAAAATCCAATGACACGACATAGGCGTACCCCACTGGCAACCATCTCCATCTGGGGTTCTGGAAACACCGAAACGAGGGAAACCGGTGCCTACGCCGTGGCGGTGGCTCACAAGAGTCTTGTGCAAAAAAGGAAATAATTTTTTTTTTTTTTTTAAAAAAGCGGGTACTGACGAGTCTTGGAGGCCATCGTGATCCATCTCTCCTAATAAACCTCGTGTGCGTATCCAGTCATCAGCTCCGAGGTCACGGCAATCACGAAAAATCTGTAATTACAACAATCTGCGCTTTTTGGATCGTTACCCTCTCTATGGGGCCCGTTCCAGTTTCAGGACGGCTTTCTCGAAAACACCACAATATCAAATCTAATACTGCGGATCATGGTGGCGTGGTAACCGAACTTCCCCCCCTTTTGCCCCGCCGCGTCAACTTGTAGTTGCCCAGATGTTAGATCAAATTAGAACTCTTGGTCGCATGAATGCATTCTGACCGGGATGCATTTGAGAGGCGGACCACAGTAGTTCGTGACATGGTACTGGGATGTCTGGGATATTTACTAGTTTTGCCGAGGCGCGTGCACGACGTGTAAACTTGTGTAGATGCGCGTCGCGAGAAGCTGGAAGAACAGTGGGAACAGAAACTAATTAGACTGCCTGATCGGGTGACGGGTGATGGTCTCTTCGGAGTTACAGGCTTGACTACGGAGCGCGAGGCACCGCACCCTTGGGTGTGTTCTCTGTATGCCGGAGGAAAGCCGCAGAGCGCCCCCTCCTCTTCACGGTGCGACTATCGATAAACTTACGTGAAGACCACCAAGATTTCTCGAGTCGAACGATGGCTAAGATTGGGGCCAATTATGCGGACAAAGGTTCGTTTCCGGATTTACCTGGGGCGCTTGGAGCAGATGGCGACCACATCCGCCAGCAGATGGTTGCATGATAAGCAGGCGAATGAGACGCGTCCGCGTCCGTGTGCCGTGGAGGCTTGACCTGAACTATCAAATTGGTCCATCCCCTAAGGAAATCTTACGAAAAAGCAAAAGATCCAAAGACGACCGGAAAGAGCGGGAAAGTTTGAAGAGGGGCCGAAGAGAGGGGGGTCTTGGACCTCCGTGAATCCATCGGGGCCCTCGTTTAGCAGGGAAGGAGTGACGATCCAAACGAGGCACTTCTCGTCACTGTACGGATACTCCGCCCTCAGCACGGAGTAGGCAGTAATCATCTCGGTAGGAAAGACAGGCGAAGGCAGTACGGAGAAGCAAAGAGGCGAATCAGAAGCGGCGAGGCCGACAGGGCCGTCGTCACCAATGAGCCACGACAGCGAGCGGCTAACAGCCGGTCGGGGAGTACGCGATTAGTCACCTGTAGGGTAACGGTGTCATGATTGCCGCATTACTATGCTGGGAATAAGTCCCGTGGGATCAAGGGCATCGTGATTTGGCCGTGGTACACTTCCTGGGTTTGGTCCAGTCCCAGTCACCGCGCACGGAGTTCAGCCACCCAGAAGGCGGGTGCTTCGGATTAGTAGTGAGACTTGGGTGGATCCTGGCATCCTGGAATTCCGTTCAAAAGGACAGGATCCGGGCCAGTGAGCGGTTGCCTGGGTAGGGAGGGGCGATGATTGGTGGAGGGATGGGGGCTTCGAGGAGTTCAAGTGCATTTTGCATTTGACTCCAGTCGCTGTGGTTTCTGTGGTTTCTGTGGTTGCTGGGCTGGTTCTGCTTGGCCCCATTAGCTCAGCAGAGAATGTCAGCGTCTCCGATACGCCTGCAATACACGCGCAATACCGCCAATACTGCCAATACCGCCCTTCCGTCCCAACAAAGCCTAGGCTTCTCCCCTCATTCGCCCTCAAACATGCCTCCGTCTGCCTCCTCTCTTCAGTATTACCGTCACACTGCTGTTTGGGTCGCCTCTTTGGGAAAGTGATCAGCGTGTCTCTCCGTCTCAAGCCTTCTTTCCCTTCTTTTCCCTCCCTTTTTCCACTCCCGCTGCTCTAATCCTGGTTGGCTCATGCTTTGTTCCCCCCATTCCTTTTGCCCTCTCCTGGTGACGACTTTTGACTATTGATCAGCCACCCACTTTGTGCTCAATCCCTGGGTCTTCCTACCACACACAGAGATACACACCCCTTTTCACCCTTTTTGTGCAGGACCCCGGAGGCGTACATGCTTTGCGCACCCTCACAGCCCATCTCGCATACACGGGGGACTAGCCAAAACAACCCCCCCCCCCTTTTGCAACCCCCGTTGCACTCATACCTGGTAATTTTACTGCTGCTAAGAGCTAGGCATTGGGCCGACGGTTGCAACCACGCTAAACCAGCCCTGATTATTGGATCTGATATGGGTCCTACATAGCACTAGGCTTTTTCCCCAGCAGGTCTTGGATCTGTCCTCCGATATTTCTGAGCCTGTTCCAAATTCCAATTTCTCATTTGCGAAATGATTTTCTGTTTAATTGACCATTTTGCCTTTGCCCTAACCTGACCCATAATTCCCTTCCACTTGCCCGCGCTACGCCAGACTCAGCGACTCTCCGCCCTGCTCCGCTCCACGGGACCAGCAAACTCCGTAAACATGTAATTTTTGCGACTTACCCTTTTTAGGCCCGCATCCACTAGGGACTGGCTCTGACATCAACCAGTATTTTACGTATGCTTGCTCTTTGGCTTTCCAGGTAACAAGGTAATAATAGAAGCATGGCCGCTTCCTTTTATGATCCTGCTACGACAGCGGCTGTCGGAGGCCAAAGTCACCGAAGAGTAAGGCTAGAATGATACAAATAGCGCAGGGGGTTAAAAATGGAAACGAAGGAATCCAACGACCTTCTTCTTTGCAAGCCAATCTAGATTGACCAACCCCGTACAGCCAAAACGGGCGAGAAAGGGAGGATCAGCCCTCTGCTGGACCTGCGTCCGGCTCGAAACTCTGTCCTGTACGGCCGCTCTTGCTGCTCCGGGTCCATCCATACTCGCTTCCTATTGGTCCATCGGCTGCGAAAAAGAAAAAAAAAAAAAAAGGACAAAAAGAAAAAGAAAAAGAAAGAAAATCTCCAAAATTCCAAACCCGTAAAAAAGGGTAAATTTTCTGAAAAGACAGAGATGATGCCTTGACTTCATAGTTTCTTGGAGGGTCAATTATTTTAATTCAATTTTCCCATTTCCCTATTTTCCCGACCCGTGAACGTTCCTTTTTGGAGATTTACATTTTTTGAAACGAATCTGACTGGCCCATTCACTTTGTAGTGGTTCCCTCGCTCCTGGTTTAGTTCACTGCATCCTTATATGGGCCTGGCTTGGCCGTTTCCATATACATCATTCTCCCATCGTGTAGAAAGTGAAGACTGAACCATTATTTCTTTCATATCTCGTTTTATTGCCTCCTCGATCAGCCTCCATCGCCCCCCCTTGACTCCACTTACTTCGGTCACCCTAGTCCTGCAATTGGGCAACTCCATATTGTTGAACCGGCTCGAACTAGGTTTCTTTTTTATTCTTGCTTTCCCTTCGACACACTCTTTTTCTCTTCCGCGGTTTCTTATTGCATTCGGCTTTTTATCAAGGGATTGAAGAGAAGACTATGGATCAGTGAAGTTGTTTGGGCTCGTTCGCCTCTTGATATTTAGCACTTATCAAAGCCCGCCTTCGCTATATCCCACATGGGTCAACCTTTCCACCAGTGTCTACCCCCCCAACTCTCCCCATGTCTCTGCCACCGCTGGACTCTCAGTTCTCCTCTCCATCCCACTACCTAAGCGCCCAGAAGCTTCATCCTCCAAAACCGGTCATCGCGGGATCTTGGACTGCTCCCTTTAGGGACGGTCTACCAACACCTCCCGGCGACATGACCGGAGTCACCTACAACCCCATGCCTTATGTCCCGCATGGAGGACCTTCTCATGGGATGCATTCTCACCTCTACGCACCTCCACGAAACCAATATGATTCGATTTCGTCTTCGATGGCCACGGCTGTCAAATCGCATCCTCACGTCCCAGTTGACGATGTGTCCGCCATGGACCCCATTCCCAAGAAATCAAGTGGATCAAGCAGCAACTCACAATTACGGATTCCTACGTCGATCAACGCCAGCCAAGGCAGTCTCGCAGAATTCGCAGCTCAGGTGAGTTCCGATTTGAGGATTCTGTCCTAATATGTAGCGTGGCAGATATTAATAGCTTTTTTTTTTTTTTTGGAATAGATGACATGTCTCTTCTGGTTCGAGAAGACATCGAAATTACAAGCTGTTGAAGACCGTCGTCACCCCGTTCCATCTCTCGTCGCCGAAGCTATGCCCACTCCTGGTTTTCAGAAATGGGTATCAACAATTCTATCAACTACACAAGTCAGCCAAAATGTGATTCTCTTGGCTCTTCTGTTTATCTATCGACTGAAGAAGTTCAATTCGAGCGTCAAGGGAAAGAAGGGCAGTGAATTCAGGTTGATGACGGTCGCGTTGATGCTGGGCAATAAATGTGAGTTCCTTATCGCTACACCGCCTGCATCCTGATTGGGCGACAGTGCTGACTCATCACAGTTTTGGACGATAACACTTACACCAATAAGACCTGGGCCGAGGTCTCGGGAATCGCCGTGCACGAGATCCATGTCATGGAAGTTGAGTTCCTCAGCAACATCCGTTACGACCTGTTTTCCTCGGAGGCCGAGTGGGCTCTCTGGCACACCAAGCTTGGTCTTTTCGGTGATTATTACAACGACGCCTCCCTACTCCCCGCCGAGACAGAGCCACCTGTTCTACGTATCTCGCCTCCACGACTACAGTCCACTTCGCCATCCTCGAAGCTGCCCTCCCCCCCGAGCGATTCCTTCCGTCCATCTTCCCAGCCTAACTGGTATGCGCCTGTCCCTGGACTTCCCTACCCAACACCCCAGCTTGGTGAAGTTGCTTCGGCCGGGTCCCGCAAGCGCGGCCGCGAGGAAGATAACGAACTACAACCTATGAAACGAATTTCTCGGCCACCCGTCAATCCTGCCTCGAATTCTGCCTCCCTCGGTCTTCATTCGAATGTGCTGAACCCAGCTCCGACGCTTCCTCCGGTGCTGACCCCCACCTCTGCACCTGTTGCGCAAACCGTACCTAATGGTGTCTCTCTTCTCCCTCCGCCAAACTTCCATCCTACTACGACTCCGATGCCACAGTCCATTCCTACCTCTGCGTCTTCGCAGTTGCCGATTCCATCCATGATGCCCTCGGCTTATAGTCGTGCACCTAACTGGTCTCAGCAAATGCCCTCCTCCCTACCTCCGATGGCGTCTTCGATGTACAACCAGTCTACACTTCCTGATGTCGGCCGCCTCCCCTCGACTCCATATGGTGTACCGTCATCCACCGTCTCTCCTGCTGCGTCGGCATACTCAGTTCACACGCCTCAAAACCACCTCTCTCCGTCTTTCTTCTTGGCAAACCGAAACTCGCCTTACCGCCCTGTTCGCTCGGTTCATACTCTATTGATCCCACCTCCATCCACTTCTATGCAGCAGCAGCGCAGCGTTCCCTTCGATCATATGCACTACCAGCCACTGAGCAAGGGCTCCGTTGACCGCAAAACAGGCCTGCTGCCGTATATCCCATCGGATCCGTGGTATCAGAGCCATGTCCCTCATCCTTTCTACACTCCTTCTCAGACCTTCTCTGGTTAAAATGTCTTACTGCCTTGTTGACGATGTGATCGCGCTACGACTCACGAAAACTTCTATCATCTCTTTCCCTGTACAACTTCCCCAATATCCTTTTTATGCGCGCCATCCGGATATTCTTATATCTTGGCATGCTTTTCTTGACCTGTATAGGCATATCTTGCATCATTTTCGCATCTACTTGGCGTTTTAATTTAGATGGTCTCCCCTATGTACGCCTACTGACAGCATATTGTGGGGATGGCTTGATGTGGCGTTATTTACCTTGCTCTTATTTTAGTCGCTGGCGGCCCGCTAGTCCTACATTTGCATGAATCGGAGTTGCTTCCACAGAGATCTTGCAGAATACAACACATTAGATTTCTACATCTCCATAATACTTCTTTGTTCAAACAGTAAGCAAACCACTACCTAGGGAAACTTGGTCAAGTCAAAGGATCTGCTTGCTACTATACATACATGGGGGGATATCTTCGCTACGCTCAAGGTCAGTCTTGACACGGCTTGCGACGAAGAAGTTAATAAGGTTATCTATCAATAACTACCTAGTAGGTAGGTCAGTCACGCTCTAACTATCTTTCAAAATCACCAATTTTTGATCACCCAAGGAATAGAGAACTCTCCCTATCTGGCGATAATTTGTCTTTGAACTCCACCAGAACAAGCGACATGAAGGAGTCAACTCCAATAATCGCGAAGTCCGTATCATCCCACAATTCCAGACACATCGAGCCCAAAGCGCTGCATTCGTCGCCGCTAGACAATGCTGAAGCTCGAGAAGAAGCCAGCGTTGGGACGCCGGCTTTCCAAATGGGAATAATCTGAACTCCGGTCGCTGTCGTCCATTCGGAGCAGGCTGTTTATCTCTAGTATGGCTGATATTAGACTTGAAAGAAACTCGATAGGGGTTAATCAAGGCTTCACAAGCCAGGTGAAGCTTCGACTGCAGAAGGAATCTACATGAAATTCACCTAGAGAATGCTCCTTCTCTGACCAGCCTTGATAGGCGAGATAGCATTCATATGCTGCAAGATACCGCCGACATCCTCTAGCTCCAATGCAGCCCAGACCAGGATCTGATGGATGCCTTGAGCGTGGTCGCTTCACTCGCCGAACATATGAGCGGTAGCTTGGTGTGCTTCGCCAGATTCCTTGATTGTTTGGCCACGCTCTCAGAAGAGCACCTACGACTCATGAGACAGCTCATCTATGAGTTATATAAACATTCAACTTGCGGATGCATAAGCTTCATTATGGCTTTCCAAGGTTGAAGCACAGGGCCAAGCTCCGCCCGGAGATGTGGGTTTATACCCTCGTGAATGGGCTCAGCCTCGTTAAGAACGATGCTCCAAAGCTCCTTGTGCTTTTCTCCGAAGGCGAGTGGAATGTGTACGGGTTGAGAATTGTAGGATGAGGGAGTGAAGGAAAGGACCTTGGAGACAATTTCCTCCACACGTTTATCCGAGACCTTAGAGGTTCCTTGCACGTCATAAACAATGCGGCGATATGCTGCGGCTTCAAGCCATTGGTCAGCCGAGATGGAAGATATTTTGCAGTATCATTAAAATGGAAGGTTAAAGCTAGTGCGGGGATGTGAAGTACTAGCATGAGGGTGGAATTTTGAGAACTGGAGGAATTAATAGCACTCCAATGATAGATTGATCTAGATCGTCTTGAACAGATGCTCGTGATCTATCGCTCCTGTCTTCACTACAAGTTGCATCTAGCCACTAGTTAACCCTGTGTACCCCTCACCGACAATATTAAATACGTTCCAAGATTCCAGGAATATTGTAGAAATAGATCTATAGGTGGAAAGCAGAAATATCTTTCTTTGTTGTGGTACTTACTAGAATACAGAATTCCACCTGGTATTACACGATGCCCAAGCACAATGGCTCAATGGGCCACCACGAACCATGGCACAAGGCTACGCGCGGTTATCAGAGAACTAACAAAGGTCGTTTTCGACGCCTATCGCCAGTTTAGTCCTTGTGCATACGCAAAAGAGCAAGATCGCCCACCGGCCTACCTCGCCACTGTCCAGCGATCCCCTCCAACACTGCCGCTGAGGGTGCCTTCCAGCTCTACAAAGTCGTTCGACAATGGTTCACTACTCCACTGCCAAACAATACCAGTGTCGAGAAGACTTGCATATTACCTCTGGCCTTCATCACAGCCTCACTTGGTCAGTTCGACTATGACAACCTAGGTCTTGACCTATCTACCGTACCAGCCCGGTATATCCCCACTAATGCCCATGGCAAACCCTCCCGCGTGGCCGTCATTGCCGGCGGTGCATCTTCATATTACTGTCGAGTTGATGGGCAAATCACGACCAGAAAAATCTCAGAATTGACAGTACATCCCTTTCATGGGAATCATTGGGGTTCTGGGCTTCTTTCTTGCATGATTCGTCTTTTACATTAGGTCGCAAATGCTTTTGGACCTACATAGATTACTGAATTTTGGAGCCTTCTTACAAGTGGCTTTTGTTCTTTTGCATATAATGTACAAGTACAAAGCTTATAGCTAGATAATTAAGAGTTACTCTTATCAAAGACCTGTAGCCGCATGTACTCAACATACTAATGCTGGCTCATTCTGTATCAAGTACGGAGCACGCAGCACGGAGAACTACAGCTAAGGTTAATGTAGGGCTTGACAGACTGGCCCGGCCCGACGTTTTTCCGCCCGACATCAAAGATCTCGTCTTCAAGTTCCGAACAGCCAACCCATCAATCCAAACAATACAGCCATGACACCTCGACTTATGGGGCTGCCCAAGCAGCTCCGGCAATTCGTGGCGCTGCCATTGCAGCAAACATCTCCACTCGTTTTCCTGGCTCCCCAATTCCAGCAAACCCGCAATGCGTCGATTCTCTCCTCGCTCAACAACTCCGACGCCTACAACAAGCGCATTCGCCGCGGTCGCGGTCCGGCTTCAGGCAAGGGTAAGACTTCTGGACGTGGCCATAAGGGTCAAAAGCAACATGGAAAAGTTCCCGCTGGGTTTGCCGGTGGTCAGACCCCTGATATAATTGTCCACGGTGAACGCGGAAACCACGACTTGTACGATTCCCCTTTCCTTGCCCTCTTCCTCCTCGAGCCCAATGGTGCCCAAACAGAGGGTATATTTGTTGGACCATTATATTTGAACCACTGCTCACAATATCTCCCACAGCCTGTCCCTCGACTTGGCATCAGTCAACCTCTCCCGGATCCAAGAATGGATCGACCAAAGACGCATCGATCCCTCAAAACCAATCACAGTCCGGGAACTAAGCAAGTCAAACTGCATCCACCACTACAAAGACGGCGTCAAGGTTCTAGGCGACGGCGCCTCCGACCTAAAACAGCCCATCCACCTCGTCGTATCCCGCGCGTCAGGCTCCGCGATTGAAGCCATTGAAGCTGCCGGCGGAACAGTAACAACACGATTCTACACACGTGCAGCCTTGCGCCACATCGTCGCAAAAGAGACGCACCCTTTCATCTCGATGGCGTGGTCCGTCGAGAGCGGGCCCAAGGCGCTGCTGGAAGCGGCCGGTCTCGAGGCTACCGAGGAGGGCGTCCTTGAGGCTGCTGTTATGAAGGAGAAGGGTATGCGATACCGTCTACCGGATCCTAGTAACCGTCGGGATATCGAGTACTACCGTGACCCTGCGCATCGGGGTTACTTGAGCCATCTGCTCAAGCCTTCTGAGGGACCTAGTTTGTTCTTCCGGGCTCCTGAGGAGCGGAAGAGCGCTGCTGGAGTTAAGAAGGAGAAGGTGTTGCCGGAGAACAGGCTCTGGTAGAGTGGAATTGCCTGAGTGGTTGATTGTTTGTGTATGTTTGATTAGGGCTCTTCTATCCGTTGTTAGTTTCCTTGAGCATCTGTACTTGTATATTAGTCCTTTAGATATGCTCTGGCCATATGAAACTAGATTCTTGACATGACCTCTCTGGCCTTTCATTAATATTTGATACTAAACTCCCATTTAGCCCAGATGTACCTAATTGCACCCGTACTAGCTTTTGTCCTTCGAACTCGAACTTGTAGTACGGATACACAATGACACTCAATGGCTCATTGCTGTCACACGTTACTTAAGTGGAAGATTGCAGTCTCCCCTTGTTGCGAGGCCATATATATAGCCACACTTGCCCATCAAAACAAACACTTGATATTTCTTTACTTTTTCAGGTAAACACGGAGCGTCAACAAAGGAAGAGTAATAATGGAATGATTCACGGTGTGGCAAGTACTAGAGGAATTGATCATTTATCACCCACAGGCTGCTGGATGAGGCAGCTTGAAAGCTTCTTATTGGCAAGCTTAGTATTTAAAATGCATTGTGATATCATAGATTTGCCATTGGAACGAAACAAGCACATGAATATTTATTTTTGAATTCTTTCCTGGTGGAGGCAGCCATCCGGGTATGAGAGCAAAGACCTCAACATGGAAAGCAGAATAGCAACTATTTGAAAGACAAGCTTAAATCCGCAGTGCAATAGAATACAGAACATAGTCACCAAAACAAAATCAGCAAGGAAATAAAAACTTGATGCCTGTTTCAAACGCCATGCTTATACATCATTTCTTGATTCCGAATAACCATTTCCTTTGAGACAAGCCGCAACTAAGACGCAAAACTGGGGAGTATCCATTTGTTCCTATAGACAGCATGTCGCATTCGGATATCAAAAAAATGCAAGGGTATCATTGTTATAAAACAAGAAAAAAAAAAGGCAGATATGCAAAACACCAGCGCTGAATTGAAGGCGGCGGCAAATCATATAAGCTTCAAAATAAGGAAGCAAAATCGTAAAATCGTCTCAATAGAGGGTTTTCAGACAAAATGAAGGCTGTCAAAAGAATTCAAGATGAAAAAATGAGTTCTGGGCGAGACAAGGTGACAGTTTAGAGCCTCCACATAGCCTCTGACGTCTGGTCCTCCGAGGGCTCTGCGACTTCCCTCAGCCACGCGGACTCGAGGACCCTGCGAATAGTCCAGCGTCTATTAATGTCCATCTCGAGGCAGCCCTTAACGAGATCTAGAGCATGTGAGCGATCCTGTCGCTCAAACTCATCTTTAACGTCCCTAAGAAGGGCATTTTGATCCCAGACACCCTTGATGATGTTGGCCTGGATCCGAGGCGCAAATGAGTCTTGGAAAGGGCGAGATCCAACAATCACAGTAAAGACTATAACACCAAATGCCCATATATCGACCGAAGGATGGATGACACCGCCGGTAGACTGGAGCAATTCAGGTGATGCATACTCCATGCTGCCGGCAATACTGGTACTAGAGCCTGCTGGGCCCATTTTGTTTGGTGGTGGACGGTCTGCGACATCATCGTAGGGATCTGGGCTATCGCCACCGTTATCCGGCGTCATCCACTCAGCCATTCCAAAATCACATAGAACTAGTGTGGAGGACACGGTACCATCAGGACCTTTGATGGGGTCAAGTAGGCAGTTTTCCAATTTGATATCTCTGTGCACAATGTGGATGTCCTCATGAAGGTAGCGGATAGCGCTGGCCAGCTGATATATGTATTTTTTGGCTAGGGTAGAATCCAGCCCCTGTCGGTTCTGGCGAACCAAATCGAAAAGAGTACCACCAATAGCAAGTTTAGTAAAGCAAAAGGTGGCAAAGTCTGTTTCGTAGACTGCGTCGAGAGTCAGGACATGGGGATGACTGAGATACCGCCAGACTCGCACTTCATGGTCGAATTCTGCTTGTACATCCTCGTTTTCTTTCTCCGAGCGACCCATCACTTGTTTCTTGACAATCTTCACGGCTGTTCTCTTGGGGCTGCCACTGTCTTGGACTTTGAAAGCCTCTTTAACCACACTGAAACCACCAAAGCCAATTTGTTTCCCGAGGACATAGTCGGTGCCAACAAGCTGACCTTCTTCATCAGGCTGTGCTTGTGCTGGTTCTTCCGGTTGACCAGACCCAGACCACATAGATAAGAACATACTTGCAGGTGATTTGCCGCTAGAATTTGTCGAACGTCGGGAGCTTTGCCGAGTAGAGTTTCGAAGACTGCTACTGTGATTGAGTAAAGAGTTCCGTGACTTGCTACCAAAAGGTGTCACGGGGGAAACAATGCCTCCAGACCATGAATTGTGCTCCACTGGTGACGCAAAAGGCTGTTGAGTAGGCGAGGTGATGTATAGTGGGGACAGAAGGTCATCTTTTGCACTTCCTGGCGGCGTACGCACTTCCTCGGCAATAGGTGATGCCGTGGATAACGATGTCAATGAAATCGGTTGTTCGAGTTCGGCACCACTTGCACGGTCATTCTCTGGACTCAGGGCGTGTTGCGAGCGGGAGTTTCCGGTCGGGGTTCCCCGCTGATCCTGGGGTTGGTTTGCAACCCATCCCCAAGGATCGGGACTTGGTTCAGTCTGGTTCTCATCTTGTGAGAGCGCGTTTCGTAGGCCCGAGGTCCGTGACTCGAATTTGAGTGGAGGACGATTACTCACTTCGCCCTTTGCGAGTGGCTCTCCTAGGGGCTGCTCACGGCCGGAATCAACGGACACCTTTGGGTTGAAAGAGATCGAACGACGCCGCCCTTGGAGATAATCATCCAGTGGCGAGCCTTGAATGTCATCAGGTTTGTGAGGAAACTCTTCCTCGTGCCGGCGACCATCGGGGCGCGGAACGGTAATGGGAGGAGTGACTGAATGCAAATCTCTTAACACACTGTGGTCTTCATCAGTATCGCGGTGGTACGCGCTATAGTCATGAGATATATTGGTACGGTCGCTATCGATACCATCGCCACTTGCTGTCAGGATTCTCCTCTCCTCAGTATTCTCAGCCCATCCTTCTTGCTGCTCTTGGAACGAGGTCTCAATCTTCAAGCCGGCGCCTGTGTGCCTCTCCAGATGCGCCATTGCCCCGACAAAAAAAAGCGTTGCGCGACGTTACGAATAACAAGCCTATTGTAGGCCTGCAGTCGAGTTCTGGGAACCCTCTGCGCTTCGATGTACCTTTCCAATTGTGACTTTTTTTGGGCGAGTAGTTGCGAGAAAAGCGGGGTTGCTAAAACAAGCGGGGTCGAGGGGCGCTTTTCTACCAGTCGTACAGAGAGGCAGAGGTAAGTTGAACATAAAAGGGGCGTAGGTGGCGAGTTTTAAAGAACTGTCGCAAATCGTGCAGAGGTACAAAGCTGGAGTCAATCGAGGAATGTCGAGAGGATTGGCCCAGGATGAAGAGCCAAGCAAAGCCGGGGAAAGTCGGGTCCGCGAGTTGCCCCCGGTTTGACCGTGTACGAGTTGGGACTAGTGCTGCAGATCACCTGACGTATAGTGGGGCTATGGTTGTGTTGACTTTGTTTAGCCTGAGCTCCTATTGGTCCGATGGCCAGTATACATTACAATGAGGCTGAGAACTGCCTAAAGTACGGGTCCGCTCCCTTCTTGGATGAAATCATAACACGGATGACTCTCTTAATTTAAAGCTGAACTGACACTACCGACTGCTGGTGTCCCACAGCGGAGTCGGCACATGGCGGAGGATTCAGACAAGGTGATTGTCTCGATAGTTGAGCGAAAGAAAAGCAACTTAAAGGGAGAGCAACATTCTCATGTAACAGAAAATTAGTGTCGGGCGATCGTAGCCTGATCATTCCATGTCGTCGTCATCACAATCCTGCTTCGGTTGGGTGCTCTCGGTGTCCAGAGTGAACATCATGGAATTACGAAACCCTGAATCGAACAACGCCCAAGTACTACACCAGGACCCCTCGAACTCAGATCCATACGCCGCTTGATTGTATCTATTGTTGTTCCGCAGCTTCGTTGAGTCCAGTGTACCAAGCTATGACTGTCAAATTCCATCGTTAGCTGTGCGTAATTTACAAATGAATCAAGTAGCCATTGACTGTCGGCCTTGATGGACGCAATAAGAGCTTTTGCAAGGGGATGGGCTGTCTTCTTTTGGAATACGGCATCCAATTCTGTATTTTCCGCAAAGAGAAGTGGGTAGCTGGCTTGCAAATACTCTGGCACGAGAAATACTGTTGGAATGCTCGATGCAATCTTGCTTCTCTAACTCGCAGCCTAGGTAGAGACCTGCATGGCCACTTTGTCGCTTTTGTCGCTACTGGTATTACGGGATGTGCTACACGACGTAAGATTTCATACCTAGCGCGAGTCTATAACAGCTAGAGATTTTTATTTTTATTTTTATTTTTCTTTCTTCTCTTTTTTTCACCCCCTACCTAAGTAAGTATTTACGCTCGTTTTCAATGTTATTGTTGGGATGCCTCGGCAGGTAGAGGAGGCAAGAAGGAGGTAGAAAAGTAATCACTGGATATATAAACTTGGAAGCCCTACATCTGGGATGAGTACCTAGGTAGCATCCATGGATTGTTTTCGGAAGCTGTGACAATAAATATCTCCAGGGCTACGCATTTGTGATGAAGACACTAGGGGGAAAGAAGATACTAGAAGGAATATGAATGAATGATACCTAGGTACTATCTAGAAAATGATGATAGATGAAGGAAGGGGGGAAAAAGCTGGCTGGAAGCTCTGGATAGAGCCATCTGGAGCGGAGATCTTCGCAATCTCAACAGTTTGATGACCAAATTTATAACCTCGGGATTTTGTCCCAAATCTCTTCCACTAGTATGGAGCTATAGAAAATAATTGGGGGTATGTTGTCAGCTGATGACCACAGGTTACTCCGTTGGACAGCAGGGCCGATCTGCCACCTGATATATCAGGCTGCAAGGCTGCAAGGCGCCGGGGTCTGGGGTGGAGAAGCCCTACGTCCCGCTTCAGGCAAGTCTCAGGGGGGGGAAATGTATTCCAACGCGCCATTCAACGCCCTCGGCCATTAACACGGATATTTAGCCGCCCCTTGCGCGCGGCTGTTTAGAAGTCGAAAGTCCTCCTGGATCCTTGTACAGGAGGTTTGATCCCAGTTCCGTTCTCCCCTGCCACTCATTTGCTTTCATTTGCCTTTCTTTCTTCGCCCTGTTAACAGGGCGCCTCTGTTGCTCCGTGCGTCTAGCCGTCCCTAACCTTCCCCCCTTCTCCACCTTTGTTGTGCAAGGCGCAGTCTTTCTTTAGGGGCAACTCGACCATTGACCCTGGAAACGCCGTTGTGGTTCCAATTTCATTGAAACTGTGGCCCTAGATCTGGCACGTTCCATTCTTGCTTGCTTCTCTGACGTCTTCCGCTTCTCACTCGCGATCCCTTCGTGCGGTCGCCCATGATCCTCGATCCCTGATCGCGCTCCTTCCACCAACCTTTCACCCGCTGCGATCAACAGCGCAGCACCCAATTTGCCCTTCGGCAAAATGACGAGACCACAGATTGTTCGAGCTGGTATGCGATAACTTCTCCGAACTCGGAATGACCGAGTCTAGTATGACCAAAGACATACGCTAATCTAGCGGTCTAGATACTATGGACCTGCAAGATCATGATGCGCCTTCAGCGAAGGACCACACCAAACAACCCGAACAACCTGCTCCATTGGGGGTCGGCCGGCCGGCACCCCATCAGGAGCAGGCTATTCGCCATGCCGATGAAGAGACTAAATCCGAGATTTTGAGTGGCCCCGGGCACGACGAATATCTTGATAGCATAGACGGCTATGCAGATACAGAAAGGACCGATGGGGCCTCTTACGATAACGAGGATGGAGACCTTGCAGATGGGGAAAGCGACGATCTGATGGATGATGACATGATGGACAAGATATCTAGCTCTCCCTCGATTGATGACGGTGTGTACCGCCGCTAAGGCTATGCCCTTTACGAAAACTAACAAGCGATGCTAATGCGCAACAGAGGACATTGATTTCGAGTTTGTTTATGCATTGCATAACTTTGTCGCAACTGTCGATGGCCAAGCGAATGCCGCCAAAGGGGACACCATGGTTCTCTTGGATGATAGCAACAGCTACTGGTGGCTGGTCCGGGTGGTCAAAGATGGGAGTATCGGTAACTTTGATTCTTCGCAGTCTTCATAACATTCGCTAATCATCGAGCAGGTTACTTGCCTGCTGAGCATATTGAAACCCCTACCGAACGACTTGCAAGATTAAACAAGCACAGGAACGTTGACGTATGTAAAACCTTATTCGATTTGAAACCCGAGTTCTTTTGCTGACTTAAAACAGCTTTCTGCGACCATGCTCGGCGATAACAATGAAAAGTCGAAGAACCCTCTTAAGAAAGCTATGCGCCGACGGAATGCAAAGACTGTCAATTTCGCTGCGCCGACATATATTGAAGCTTCGGATGTGGAATATTCCTCTGACGAAGACTCGGAACATGGCGATTTCTTTAATGACGACGAAACCGAAACCGTGGACTCCGAAGAGGGTGATGCTCAAGAGCAGACTGAGGATATAGTTGTGGAGCCTCTTAGGCCAAAGGCCCAGAAAGAAAAGTCTGCAGAGCAGGCTGAAGGCAACATATCCCCCGAGAAGCAAGAAGCAGACCCTGTAGCTGCCGAGGCTCGCCGCTCCAGCGAAGAATTCTTTGATCCTGAAGGTATACTCGAACAACCCATTTGCTTATTTGCCACAAGTTATCTGACATTGGGGAATAGAACCTATAGTTAGTAGGTCGAGGAATGGTACCGTACGGAACACCGACTCCTTTTTCAAAGATGACACTGCGGAGCCAAAGAAGATATCTCTTACTCCGAATTTGTTGCGCGACGAGTCCAATCCTAACGGCGGGGGCGGACTCAAGGAGTGGCAAGAGGTATGCAAACGGCTGAATCTTTGTTATGTGTCTTGAAGCTAATCATCCTGCAGCCACGCGCAAGTCTAGAGTCACTTGAGAAAGGAGCTTCTCAGGAGAAAGGAAAAGACGACAAGAAGCGGAAGGAAAAGAAACCAGGCATGCTCAGCGGACTGTTCAAACGCAAGGACAGGAAGAAGTCTATTGATGACGAAATGGACGAATCAATCACATCCCCAACCGAGTCTACATTCCGGGCTTCTGAATCCTCCTCTCGGTCTTCACCCCAACCCAAAGAATCTATGGAATCCCTGTCTCAAGAGCAGAAATCAAAGCCTCAAAGACAAACGAGCGGCAAATTGCAAAAGCATCCACCGCCAATCATGTCTCCTACCTCTGCCATGTCGCCAACGTCTGCCATGTCACCGACGCCTGTCATGTCTCCTACTTCTTCTGGATTAAACAAGGAGAATGACCCTGCTCAGACTATTCGACGAGTGGCTTCACAAGAAGCAAGCAGCTTTGAGAGCCGTGGATCCGTGGCATCACCTACCGGCCAACCTAGCCCTTCGAAGGAAACTTACGTTACACCTCTAGAATCGCAAGATCCGTTCGCATCTCCAGAAGACCAGCAAGCCAACGAAGTGCAGTGGAGAGGAGCTTACGAAGCCCCTGCTCCCCTACGACAAGGGAATGGCCAAAGATCTGTCACCTCCCCTCCACAAAAGTTCTCTCCAAAGATGGCCGCTCCTCGCCCGGAACCAGAGCCAGACACCTCTGGCAGGATCTCCCCAGGAGATGGACACATCCCCATTCTTGCCCCAGGGATCACCCCAGAGTATGCCCAACGCGCACAGTCAAACTCTCCTCCTTCTCCACCTTCATCTCCTGAAGTCGACGCCAACAAAATACTCAAGGATAGTGATCCCGCCCAGGCGTCCATGGACACCCTTTCGGTAGACACTCCTACATGGAGCGATGCAAGCTTACGATCATATATGGATGATGAAAATGATATTCGTGACCTCTTCATCATCGTTCATGACAAGTCCAACATTCCACCGGCTGGAGCTGATCACCCTGTGACTGGTCGTCTCTTCAAAGAAGAGAGCAAGCGACTTAAAGAGATGAACAACCAACTCGACGAGATGCTTGTTCGTTGGATGTCACAGCGGAAACGGACCTCGACTACGATACGTACCGTGCAGAGCCCGGTGGCGTAGGCGCATCGTTGTCTCATTTACAAGCACATCATTCTGCGTATCTGTCGACATATGCGTACTTCGCCGATCTGTTTTGTTCTATCCGAAAGGAGATTGGGTGTGCTGGGCGCATCGTCTTCCGGTTGAGGCCTTTTTTTTTTTTTTTTTTCTTTTTCTTCCATTCTTTTCTAATTCTTTTTATCCAGTTTTATCTCTTTTATTTGCCTCTCAAGCTAAATTCCTTTTCCACACTCATGACCGTTCACTTGATGTATGTTGGATTTGGCCCGATTATCTCTCTTTGCCAATGGACACAGCGCTGATTCTTGATCGAGAGTCAGCGCTTTCCTGATCGGATTTATTTTTGTGCTTTATATTGTTGGACTAAACCACTGGAATACCCTGTGTTGCTCGTGTATACTTGATTTTGCTTTCAAAGCCTGTCATTTTTGACAAATGACGTATTTGAATATCAATCGTGAACCATGTGCCGTGTTGAGATGATCGACGCTCCCCCATCCTGTAAAGATCTTGCCCAAGGTCCACTCCCAATCGTCATAGTGTCTTTTGCCGACCTAAACCGTATTTGATTGGACGATAGTCCCCATGTCACGCATCCAGCGAACCTCGGCGAAAGGTCTTGAGAGCAGGTCAGCCGCACTATGATGCCTGGTGGTACCTGCCCGCCACTAGTATAAGCACTAAAAAGTCTGCCTATAAGCCTTAAACAACTCTCAAATCTCACTCTTGCCTCTTCATTTTCCCATTCACATAGCTTGTGAATCTTCTACCATGGCAGAGTACAACAACTACAACTCTTACCAAGCGCCTCCAAGCGGGGCTACTTACTACCCAGAGGCCCAAGCACCGCAACATTCATATCCGTACCAACAGCCCTATGGTGGGCCTGAGTACCAGCAGCCGCACCCGAACAACCAATATGCCCCACAACACAGTTCGTACAACCTCGCGCCGGAGCAATATCATCCTAGTGCGCAGGATGGAAATTACACAGCCGTGGGACAGCCGAACTACCAGGCCCCAGTAGCCGCAGGCGCGCCACCTGTCCATGGCGAGAATGCGGAATACTAGTAAGGACATCATTGATCTTCCTCCAAGGTCTGAGTACTATTTAGAGCCATGTCTGATACATTTATAGTGGCAACCACCCTGTCGAACAGCCGCCCCGTTACTCCCAATCTGCTAGCCCTCGCCCACCCTCGGTCCATGTCTCGGATGCCCATGGTGGCGAGCAACGCAGAACAGAAGGACGCCACGGAGGGAGCAGCCAAGAACTTGACCCAGAGGCCGATCGTGGCCTAGGCAGTACTCTCGCTGGAGGTGCCGGGGGCTACTTTCTTGGGCATAAGAAAGATCACGGTCTGCTTGGTGCTGTTGGGGGCGCTATTGTTGCAAACATGATCGAACATAAGTTGAGCGACCATGATAAGCCTTCATCTGGTCATCACAGCCACCACGGGCACCATCATGAGAACCACCACGGTCATCACGGTCATCACGGGCATCATGGACATCATGGACATCATAACCATCATCATCACCATAGTCGGAGCCGTAGTCACTCTCGGCATCGCGATGACGATGATTACTAGACACGGAAAGCGCTAACGAAGTGATACGAACTTTTGAAGAACAAGAAATGAGTAGTTTCCGTCCTGTATTATTCTCGTTTTCTCCTATTATTCTGGGCTTGAACCCAGAGTCACTTCGTCGACATGACTGTTCCTTTAGGGCTAGAATGACATTGTGCTTGGAGAGACGACTTCTACTAGTCTGGTTTTCCATCTTGATTGGCTGATAACGTCCAATCATTCATGCTGCATGTGGGATTCAAGACACTGGCAATAGACATGATTAAGGGTTGATGAATGGTTGAATATAACGGCGTGATGATAAGTATAAGTGCGCCACACTGCAAATCACCGAAATCACGGTCGTCCTAGCTTGTAAGACCTGTATCTCCACGCCTTTTTATCATGCGGCCAGGCAGAATATAGTATTAGATTGATCGTTAACCTTGGAACACGGATTCGATCTCCATGGGACGGAATTTAAACGGAGTGACGGGTGCAGTCTAGTAGCTAAAAAGTCCGCTGGACCACGCCCAGTATTCACAAAAACACAGCGAGGACTGCTCTTTTGCTTTATCCATGGAGATGGATATTCCAGAATTTAAGCAAATAAATATGCGGGAAAAGACTCCATTGGCCAATAGCGTCGCAACAGAAATAGCCCTATTCAGAACGGAGTAGGGTGTGTACATTTTAGCCTGGATCCAGTGGTATTGGCCCCCACTATGTTTAGACAGGTGAAGCGACACTTTAATTTCGGTGTAGCTGATACTACCCCAGTACTCCGTCCGCCATACTAGTAATCCTTCATACCCTCGTCTGATGATAATGTAGATCATGGACATTTTGTGTCTCTCGTATTTGCCTGATCTCAGCCTCCGCTGAGCCTCGTATCCATGCCCATAGGACCCGCATTAGTCTAATGATGGCGATCCAGGGTCCATCCAGAAAGCTCGGCAACGCTAATCTAGACACAAAAAAGATCTGAATACGAGGTCTTTGACTGTATTTCGATAAAAAGTCTAAGATAGCATCCAGGCCAAGAAATATAATGCCTCGAATGGCACTATGAGTCCGTGATGCCCAAAGCTTGGAACGTGTAGGGCTTCCTCTGTGCTCTTCTGAATGGCGCCACGAGCCCCATCTATAACCCCTTTCCCGCTGGAATACGAGTTTTGAGCGCCACCCCAGGCACACTGATCTCGACCCGGGCCATAAATTGTACAAGCGTCGTACTTGTCGCGTTTTTAGCAGCCTCTTGATTCCTTGGCGGCACATACAAGCACCTAATTTGGCTTGGCTTGAAACTCGGCTCCTGCCCTAGGACCCTGGATGTCCTCAAATTAGCATCAGGGGTATCGATACGAACAGAGGCCCATAACGCAAACTTTGAGCCTCCAATGGAGATGATCTGGAGGCTCTTAGGGATTTAAAGGGCCGATTCCCCGCTTGGCGTGTTGAAACTTTCAAGGTTGGAAAATATCTAGCAACTCACCGGCCATTGAAGGATCTTTACGACAAATCAATTCACCCCTTTTCTACCGTATTCCAAGGTTATAAATAATCAGAATGCACGGAAAGACCCTGGCAGTTCTCCTCTCGGCTTCTTCTGTCGCTGTCGCCCAGCTTGAAAAGAAGCAATTTGATAGCAACGATGATCTGGACAGCATCTACTCAAGCGTGTATAGCAGCGCTTATCTTGCCGAACTCTCCAGTCTGTATGTGTGACACATGTGCCCCCGGTTCATATGACGCTGTCAAAGTTTGTATTCTTACACAACTAGGGATGGCGGCGGTGACGACCTGGCTACCCTGACTTCAGGTCTGAATATGGATCTGAATAGCGACTTGTCCACGTCCTTGCCCGAGGCTACCGGACTTAGCGATAGTCTCCCTTCGATCACCGGCGACTCCCAGATCCCCGCCTCTATCGAGTCGGTGATCGCCACGGCTGTGCCGCAGTCATTCCTCTCTCAGATGGCCGATCCCACGGCTGCTTCGTCGATCGTTAACGAGATCGAGCATGGACATTACCCCAGCTGGTATGAAGATCTTCCATCCAGTGTCAAGTCTTGGTTGCAAAGCCATTATGCTGGAGAAGCTGGCTCATCGGGTTCCTCAGGGAGCACTACGCCTGGTGCGGCGTCCACTGGAATGGTGGCCACTGGGCTTCTTGGAGCGGCGGGAGTCTTTGCTCTGGCTGTGCTGCTGTGAGGAAAGAAGAATCAGTCAGGGGGAGATGGAAGACAATAGTTAATCTTAATAGAGGAATAGAATCTTATCTTCGGGTGAATATGTGATGTGTCAAGGGTCTCAACTCCACCTCCCCCACCTCGGGGCCGTGATAGGCCCAGGGCAGCTTATCTCGTGAGTCAAGGAGAAGGATCCATCCAGCTGTTCTCGTGCTGCAGGTGACTTGGGTCACCCTCTTCCCTACATTCCCCAATAGTCCTCGTCTTAGACTCCTTCCATTGTCCTACTCTCCTCTCCTTTCACCATAACCCGGCCGTACCTCATTGTCTGGGTTCGGCCGTCTCAGAACAGTACACGTCCCAGGTCGGATCCCAGGCGTCATTGAAGAACAAGAACAAGACGATATAGACCCGAGACCTTCCTCGATAACTCAATACCTCGAGACCATGGTCGCTCCATTACTTCAGCATCTGTCGTCTGGAGTGCTCCCAGTGCTTCCAGAGCACTGCGAGCCTTCGTCGCCCGTCCTGACCGCCGTCTCCTCACACCTCCACATCTGCCTCCCCACACCACTAGCGCTAATCTCCTCCGTTCTCGGCGTCCTGAGTATTGTTTCGTGGCTATTTGCCCAGCTGCCTCAGATCTACAAGAACTACCAGCTGCAGTCGACGTCAGGCCTGTCTCTCTTCTTCCTCGTGATCTGGTGTGCCGGAGACGCAAGTAACCTCGTGGGGGCCCTCTTCACGCGCCAAGCCGCCTGGCAAGTCGTGGTCGCCAGCTACTACGTCTTCGTCGATCTTGCCCTCGTGATCCAGTTCTTCTGGTACACCCACTACAAGCCATCCCGCCCGTACGAAGGATACGCCGAGATCTTACACCATGGCCACTACCAAGACCCCGACCCCCGCTCCGCCCTCCCCTTATCGGGCCCAAGCACAACCCACAAAGGTCCAGTAGACGTGGCAAACAAGAGAACAGAGGTCCACGACATGGCCGTGCAAACCGGCTCAACCCTCACCTCCACACCCAGCCGCACTGTCTCCTACAGCAACGAGAAGAAGATAACCTCTTCTACTCGGCCAACCCGCCTCGGCACAAGCGCAACCAGCCCGCCCTTCGCCCTGCCCCGCACAATGCTAATCGCCTCTCTCGTCTGCGCAGTCGTCGCAAACGCCTCTCCTGCAGATAATACTGGCCCCCACCCCCACCCCCCAATCTACCAAGCGCCCCACGAAACAATAATCGAAGTAGTCGGCCGCATCTTCTCCTGGCTCTCAACTATCCTTTACCTCGGCTCTCGTCCGCCCCAGCTATACAAGAACTACCTGCGCAAGAGCACAGAAGGCCTCTCCCCGCTGCTCTTCATGGCCGCTTTCGGCGGCAACCTTTTCTACTCCGCCTCCCTCTTGACAAACCCCAACGCATGGGCCGACTTCGCGCCCTACGGCGGCGGCGGCTGGGCGGACTCTCACGGCAATGACCGGTGGGAGTGGATTGGGCGGTCTTTGCCGTTCTTCCTGGGTGCGTTCGGGGTGCTGGGGCTAGACGGGTTTATGGGCGTGCAGTTCCTGATGTACGGGGCGAGCGAGGAAGAGGAGGAGGATGATGAGAGCTTTATTGGTTCAGAGGAGGGCCCAAAGCGGGGACGGAGTCGCTGGCGCAAGGTGCGAGGGTGGATGAGGGGGTGGATTCCATCTGCGTCGCCCGTGAGGGTGGATGGGACGCGTGAGGGACAGGCTTTGCTTGGGTCGGAGCAGGGGCGGTATGGGACCGTTTGATTCGGGATTCTGGTTGGAGTGCGAGTTGTGAGTTTGTGGTGGTTTTGCGTTTGTCTCCGACAGACGAGTATGAGATATGACTTATGATTGTTGAGACGATTTCGGTTGGGTGTGATTGAAGCCAGTGGAATGACTTGTTTCTATTCGCCTGTGTGTTGCATTGGGACTTGGTTGGAATGCCCCATTCCTGCATTTTGGGTTATTTGTTCATTTCTGGCGTTGGCGTTGGCGTTAGGTCAGAGACATAGATACACTGGGTTGATCTATAGGTCGAGAAGCTTTTGTTTCGTTATATCCCCCCGTCTTGTACATACCTGGGGGTTTATGCATACGCGGGTTTCGGTTATTTTTCATCGATGAATCAAGATTTATTTAGAAGAGAGTTTCTGCAGCTCCTGCCGTATTGACATGATAGAAATTCCGGAAAAGAGCGTGTAGATACGCCACTTTATGTGATCGCAATTGCCTTACGTACAGGTACCTAGGTACCTGTACACGCTGACGTGCTATTCCTGGGGTAAACACGCTAAAGGTTAGCGCGACCCTTATTTATGGACCCGCCAGGGCCTAGTCTACTACATAGTAGGAGTATGAGGTCTCGAGAGCCTCGGTTGTAGGTACGTATGATTTACTCGTGTGATAATGGACTCATATTCAGATACACAAGCCATGCGGACTGCAAGGCTACTTCTTTCTAATTATTAACAGAATATTTCGAACAGCCTCTTAAGGGCAATGGGGCAAGCCCATTAGAATACAAAGCGATTGGCAACCATCGTGTAGCAAGAAACAAGCAATTTTATCTCCCGGATCAAGCGATGAGCACGGCATCAGGAGATATCACGGGGCATTTCCAAACGTGGGGTCAGAGCAACAAGAAGCCTGTGTCCCAGATGCAAAATACACAAAGCAAGCCGTGACGGCACAATGTTCTAGGCAATAGTATAAAAGGTGACAAAGAAGGGGTGGGGGCATGGTTGATTAAAAGAGTTTGTATGCAAGAGGGGGAACTTGGGGGACATTTCGTGGCAGACGGAGAAGCGAATCATATAAGAAAAAATAGGGCATATTCATTCGTTGCTGAATTCGAATAATCCATGGCCGGATTTCTTTGGTTTTTGGGTGGTTGTCTTCTTACTGGGCCCCCCTATTTTCTCATTGATTCCCCAGTTCATCGACTTTCTGCTTCAGTTGGGACGCGACACACGACAGGCGGTGAAGCAACATCAAAAGCACGAAGTACAGAGACTCGAGGTAAAAAAATAAAACGGGCAAGGAGGAAGCATGAGGTTTGAAAGACCGCGTTCCGGTGTGGCCAGCACTAGCCGGGACTCGGGGGGTTGGGGGAGAACCTCGAACCGCGGACATGCATCATGACAATATCACATAACGAGAGACGAGGCCAAATCTAGTACAGTGGAGACTTAACATCCTGGACTCCACGTCGGATGACATCCTCAACCCGCCAGCGAGGAGGGTTAATGTTTGCGCTGCGCTTGCGTTGCCACTCCTTCTCCATCTCAGGTGGTGGAGCCATCTCCTCTGCAGGCGGGAGTGCGCCACCGGCAATGCCGGTAGAGAATTTCAGTTGGAGGACATTGCCGATCTCGTCACAAGCAGTCAGAACCCGATCAAGATCCTCCTTGGTATGGGCGGCAGAGACACAGAAACGAGCACGAGACGAGACCAGTGGAGTAGCTGGATAACCGACAACAACAACGGAGATCTTTCGTCGAAGCATCTCGTGAGAGAAGGCGGGCATCTTGGCGGGGTTGAAGAGCAGAATGGGGATGATTGGTGAATCATCGTGACCGTATACTATAAAGCCAAGACGCTTCAGACCGAGGCGAAGGTATCGCGAGTTGAAAGCCAATCGTTGCAAACGCTCTTCACCCTGGCCAGGAATGAGATCGCCTTTGATGATACGCAGGGCTGAGATGATTTGGGAAATAACCGACGGTGCTGGTGCCTCTGCGAAGAAGACGCCTGAGTTGGTAGCACGCAGCTTGTCAATCATAACTTTGTCTGCTGCAATATATCCTCCGTTTGCACCAAAGGATTTGGTCAAGGTTCCCATAAGAACATCAACCTCCGAAGTATCAATGCTGAAAAAATCACATACACCGCGACCCAAAGGACCAACAGCTCCAATGGAATGGGCTTCGTCAACGAAAAGGTTGAACTTGTAGCGGTGCTTCAGGGTGACAAGACCAGGAAGGTTACACATAGATCCCTCCATGGAGTAGAGACCTTCAACTACAACCAAAATCTTCTTCCAGGGTCGGTGAGTACGGGGTTGTC
>KZ118908.1:0-40209 GCA_002153405.1 Mycosphaerella populi pn0402 | reverse complement strand
CATGTCATTGTGCTTGAACATGGCAATAGAGGCACCGGAGAGACGAGCACCGAAACGAATAGATGCGTGATTCAGCTCATCGGAGATGATGAGGCATCCCTTTGAGACCAAAGCGGGGAAGATGCTGGCATTTGTACCGAATCCCATTGAGAACACCATGGAAGCCTCCTTGCCCACAAACTTGGCAATCAAGTCTTCACATTCGACGTGCAAATCCTGAGTTCCAATTTCTCCACGTGTACTGGGAGTGCAGATGCCATATTTTCGGACCGACTCCTCTGCAATGTCGGCACACGGGCCTTCTGATTGGGCAAAACCGAGGTAGTTGTAGGAGCTGAGGTTCAGAGTGTCGGTGGTAGTACCAGTAAAATGGAAGTGTCGATTGTAGTCGTCAGTGCCGCGGTCAATCAAGGTGATAAAGCGACCAGGAACGCCAGTGACGGGACGCTCGAAACAGTCGTTAATGCGAAGCTTCAATCGACGAACATAAAAGTTATCGAAATCGCTGTTCAGTGCACCGTATCCATTGCGAGCCTTAAGGTGTCGGTAATTTTCCTCTCGGAAACGTTTGCCAAAGAAATCGCGGACGTGTCCGAAGGCAATCAGGATTAGGTAGCTTATATACGTGGTGAGCAGGTAATAATACGGGGGCTCGTCCATCACTGGCTCCGGGAAGACACCACCTGGGTGTCGACTAGAGTAACGGTGACTGGGGTGACCGATTGGACCGAATTGAGCATTTTGTTTGGCTTGCCGGCGGGCTTCCTCCGGAGTTGGGGGCTGGAACAGAGTGGTTGGCGATCGTTCGTCCATTGTCGGGTTATCAGCGGTGGCAGAGGACAGAGAAATGGTCGGTAAGGACAGTGATGCCGAGGCAGTTGATGAAGAGGTATTAGGATTGCCCCCGGTCTGCTGGGAGGTCACTTGTGATATTTGCGGCTCGGCCTTTGACTTGGGGGAGACCGAGAAGAATTGGACGAGGCGATTGGGTTTGACCGAGGACGCCTTGATGGCGATGCCGCCCTTTCCCGAAGAAGGCGAAAAGGAGGGAGGGTTAGAAGAGGTGTCGTTGGAGGAGTTGCTGCTGAACCGACGAGGCATCGCAGAAGGAAGCAGCGAATCGGGGTGGAGCCAAGTTGGGATTGACAACAGGGTTTTAGGTCGTCGGAAGTTAGGGGCGCGTAAGTTTCTTCACGCGTCCAATCCGACGATTGAGGTAGGGGCTACCCACGACAAGCGGCACCAGGCGGAGATAGTTAGAATTCAATGCCGTGCGAGTGCCCGCGATTGTGCCCGCGGCTTGAATTGTGTGTGTGTATTCGGAGCTGCCCGCGGAGATGATCTGATGACTAGGCTGAGGCGTTAGTTGATCGTTCTCACGAGGGTAGCCGCGTTTCCATAGAATCGATTGTTCGATATGAGAGGAGGGATCGCATGAAGAGGTGGAAATTGAAAGGGCTGAGAGACGAAATCGAGATCCCAGCAGGTTTTAGGACGTACGCTAGAGCTAAGGGCTATGGAGCGCCGGGAGTCCCGGGAGCCTAGCAGGGTTGTGGCTTAACACGTGGAATGGAGAATGAAGACAGACGTCAGAGACAGGAAAGGGCCTTCTGAACCGAGTCGATGATGCCCGGTAGTTTCCTACGCACAGAGGAAGCTGGAGGACAAAAGGGGGGACAGAGAGACAGAGTGATCAATCAAGATGATGGGATGGTGATAGAGTGAAGTTCTCCTGGTATTGACGGTAACATTGCAAAACGTGGCTGATACTGCAATACCGCCCCGCGATTGGCTGACATCCTGTATAACGGGCTAATTTACAGATGCATACCTGTATTTTTTCTTAAATTTTGCCTTTCGGGCTTCCACGGCCCCAGCTTCCGATTATTCATTCGATTCCCCCTGTCCGGGCCCGAGTTTGGCCCGTCGCCAGGTACGGAGTATGTACAACGTAAGTTATGCAGGTTTGATTATTCATATCTGGTGAAATCGAAATTAGCTTACTCTCTGTGCAGGTGGGTTTAGGTTTGCCCATGGACTCAAAAAAGAGGGTTCACAAGCACTGGGAATTTGGCGCCTTGCTGCCTTGGAACAAAGGGCAAGCTTCGGAAGTGCATGATCTGCTCATGCAGCCCTCTGATACGACGTAGCGAGCAGCACTGGACGAATGCAAACGGGCCAGGTCCCGAGTCCGCCAGTGTCACTCTTCCGCATTCCGCAGTAGAGATCTCGGCGGAGTTAGATTACGAGGGTGTACGGAGGACCTCCAAAGCTTCTTGGAGCCATTAGATCCTGCTATGCTCAACCTTATCTTCCATAGGGCCTAGTCTTTGATCTAGTCTTGATCTGGCTCCCTTGACACTTCCTATATCTGTATACTTCTACCCGCACCCGCGGAGATCAGCGGCTAACCCGTAGCCGACTTAAGCCGCCCCGCGTTCCCTTGTTGGGGGAATTTGCAGGACGTGCGACTTTTTCCATGCGCTGGTTGGATCAATTCCCCCTGCAACTTGCCCAACACTCTGGTTATTGGAAAGCTTAATACACCCCCCTTATTTACCGTTCCTCCAGCTCAATCATTATCCCAGGGCCCACGACTCGGCTTCCATACAAACGATTCGTAAGGGTCTCGTGATTGCGTGAAGAGAAACTATGCCGCATATTGACGAGCCAGACGTCCTGGAGGCAAAGGAGCTCTGGAGGCCCTCGTCTCCAGAGACAACCCAATTATATGAATTCATGACAAAGGTGGGCCAGAAGCATGGCACATCGTTCAAGGATTACAATGCGCTTTGGCAATGGAGTATTTCAGAGCCCGCCAAATTCTGGGAGGAGATCTGGCACTACACCCATATCAAGTCCCATAAGCCGTACCAGCAGGTCAGTAGGCGTCCAGCTCAATCCGGCCATAATTAACACGATGCCAGGTTTTGGAGTCCAGCAAAGATCTCTTCCCCCGACCAGCATTCTTTGAAGGTAGTATGCTGAACTTTGCTGAAAACCTCCTCTACTCCGCCAATGTCCCCGATGAGAATGATGTGGCTATCATCAGCGCTACAGAGGCAGACCGCGAGTTCATCTCGTGGAAGGAGCTGAGAGAACGAGTCCGAAAGTGCACCAATGCCTTGAAAGAGGCGGGAGTTCAGACGAATGACCGAGTGGCAGGCTTCGTTGGAAACCACGCTAACACTGTAGTAGCGATGTTGGCAGCAGCTTCAATCGGTGCTTACTGGACGGGCGTCTCGCCAGATACTGGCGTGCATGCAGTCCTTGAGCGTCTGAAGCAAATTGAACCTAAAGTCTTATTTGCTGATCATGCTTCACTTTACAATGGCAAGGTGCACGGCTCCCATGCAAAGGTGCGCGAAATTGTCTCTGATCTGCCATTCCTTGAATTATTGGTAGTATTTGAGACTGCCAAGCACGTGGACTTTAACTTCGAAGAAGTCAAGCCTGCAAATGGGAAGGCTATGACATATAATGCCTTCCAATCGGCTGTCCAGAATGAAAACGCGCCTTTGGAATTTGCGACTCTCCGACCAGATCACCCAGTCTATATTCTCTACTCGTCCGGTACTACGGGTGCTCCAAAGCCAATTGTCCATGGATCCCTCGGAACCTTGTTACAACATAAGAAGGAACATCTTCTACATTGCGATATTCGACCCGGGGATCGTCTCTTCTACTTCACAACCACCACTTGGATGATGTGGCACTGGTTAGTCTCAGGCTTGGCCAGTGGTACTACTATCGTTCTTTATGATGGCTCGCCATTCCGGCCCTTCGATGTCGAGGGAGGAAATGGAGAAATGGCAATGCCTCGCCTCATTGATGAATTGAAGATTACCCATTTTGGTACCTCTGCCAAATACCTATCTATGCTAGAGCAAGCAGCCTTGAACCCATCCAAGCACGCTCATCGACCAGTTACCCTCAAGACTCTTAGGGCAATCTTTAGTACTGGATCTCCATTGGCCCCATCGACCTTTGAGTACATTTATTCTTCTATCCATGCAGACATTATGCTAGGATCTATTACTGGCGGTACAGATATTCTTTCTTTATTCTGCTCGGGATGTCCGATTCTTCCAGTATACAAGGGAGAAATCCAGTGTCGCTCTCTTGGCATGGCCGTCACAGCCTTTGATCATGCTGGTAATGACATCAGCGCCTCAGGTGAGCCTGGAGATCTAGTGTGCACAGTTCCTTTCCCAGCACAGCCAGTTATGTTCTGGCCACCAGGGCCTAAAGGCCTGGAAAAATACAGGAAAAGCTATTTCGACGTCTTTGGGCCGACTGTTTGGCACCATGGAGATTTTGTACGCGTGAACCCTCAAACCGGTGGTGTTGTGATGCTAGGTCGCAGTGATGGTGTTCTCAAACCATCTGGTGTTCGATTTGGAAGTGCTGAGATATACAATGTTCTCCTCAAGCATTTCACTGATGAAATCGAGGATTCTTTGTGCGTGGGTCGGAGACGCGAGGGTATTGATACTGATGAAACTGTTGTTCTATTTGTCAAACTCTCACAGGGCAATGCCTCCACGGTACCTGAGCTTGCAGCTCGCATTCAAACGGTCATTCGCAAGGAACTTAGCGCCCGCCATGTTCCCGGCATCATTGATGCCTGCCCTGAGATCCCGGTCACTTCTAACGGCAAGAAGGTGGAAAATGCTGTGAAACAGATTCTTTGTGGTCTGAACATTAAAATCGGAGCGAGTGTTGCGAATGCTGCGTGTCTTGAATGGTATCGTAATTGGGCATCTGAACATGCCTAAATAATTCCAAGGTTCCAAGGTTGCTTGGCGGCACGACTAGATTACTTATGAAAAAGGATCAATTAATGCGAGAAGGATAGATAAATTCCAATGTTATATCAAGAAACCATCCATGGATATGAGAGAGCATTGCCCAGGTGGAATATCTTCTGCTGATAGTACTTGATATATTCACGACTTTCGGATGAAGTGAGCTTGATATGCAGGCTAAGAATCCATATGTAGAGGAAAGACATTGTCTAACCTTTTTCTAGAAAAGACGTATATCCAGGAATCATCATACAGCAACCCCAAATCATCAAACACGTTCCAAGGGTTCACCAAAGAACTTCTTGTAGAGCTCAGAGTTTAGTAACCATGGTAGGCCCAAATGTATGTAAATTAATGTCGTCATTGTTCTAGGCTACTAATTACTATTCCTTCCACCGAGTAGAAAATCTAGAGATAAAGTGTCCCAGTTAGCAGAGCAAGGAAAACCAGAGTGACGGTTGATAAGACAGCCCCAGAGAGTACAACGGCTTTCAATACTCTGCAAAAGCGTGCAAATTTGAGTTGTCTTCCTGAGATTGCAGGCGCCAGACCATATCTTAGTAAGCATCGGCCCTCCGGTCCGGATTCGATTCTGCGGCGCGAGTTTCCCGACTCTCACTCACATTTGCGAGAAAGGCGTGCACAACGCATTTCTTTTCGTCCGAGGTCACCTTTTGAGTCAAAATGAGTGGAAATATGCGTCGCTCTGCTTTGCGGGCGCTCGAATCCACGAAGCCTTTGCCCCGGGTTCCGCGTTCCACGTCCAGAAGCTTTGCTACGCTGAACGAATCAGCCAAGGTTTGTCTATGGTCTGTCATGCTATTACAAGTAGTATTGTGCTGACGGAATTTTTAACTAGGACCCCGCGGAGCTCGATCAAATTACCACCCTTCCGAACGGAATTCGAGTTGCCACTGAGTCATTACCTGGCCCATTCGCAGGAGTCGGCGTTTATGTTGATGCAGGATCACGTTATGAAGATGCTAGTTTGCGAGGTGTCAGTCATATCATGGACCGCCTAGCATTCAAATCGACCAAGGCGCGTTCGGCGGATGAGATGTTGGAGGTTCTTGAAGGATTGGGGGGCAACATTCAATGCGCTTCGTCACGAGAGACCTTGATGTATCAATCGGCCAGTTTCAACTCCGCAGTCCCGACAACCCTCGGCCTTCTCGCAGAGACAATCCGCGATCCCCTTATCACCGATGATGAAGTTCTGGACCAGTTGGCCACTGCCGAATATGAAATTGGAGAGATCTGGGCAAAGCCAGAGCTTATCCTGCCTGAGCTGGTTCACATGACGGCTTACAAGGATAACACCCTTGGTAACCCTCTACTTTGCCCTGCCGAAAGACTGGGTGAGATAAACAAGGCGGTAGTTGAGCGCTACCGAGAGGTATTTTTCAACCCAGACCGGATGGTTGTTTCCTTTGCCGGTGTTCCTCACGAGGAAGCAGTCAAACTCACGGAGCAATACTTCGGAGACATGCGGAGCAGCGACATTGCCAACATCAAAGGTCCTGTTCTGTCTGGCTCTGGAATTGACACCACAATCTCTGATTCCAATGCCGCCGCAAAGGAAGGCCAGGTCCCAACAGTGCCTCAATTTACCCCCTCGTCTACTGTAACCAGCCCAGCCGCTTCGCAAAGCACCAACTCTTCGCTCCTATCTAAGCTTCCTTTCCTAAAGAAACTCTCCACCTCATCTCAGAATCATGCCTCCATTGAACCTCTCCACTCATCCCTTGTCGAATCATCCGCGTTAGATCTGCGTCGCCCAGCCCACTACACCGGTGGTTTCCTGGCTCTTCCTCCAATCCCACCTCCCGCAAACCCTATGCTCCCTCGCCTCAGTCACATTCATCTTGCATTCGAGGCTCTGCCTATATCTTCTCCCGACATATACGCCTTAGCTACTTTGCAAACCCTCTTGGGTGGTGGTGGCTCCTTCTCGGCCGGTGGCCCCGGCAAGGGCATGTATTCTCGACTATATACCAATGTGCTCAACCAACACGGCTGGGTGGAGAGTTGCTTGGCTTTCAACCACAGCTATACCGACAGCGGAATTTTTGGTATTTCCGCATCCTGTAGCCCAACCCGCACCACAGAAATGCTTGAGGTGATGTGTCGGGAGTTGCAGGCCCTTACCTTGGACTCAGGGTTCAGTGCTCTCCAAGCACAAGAGGTCAATCGTGCTAAGAACCAGCTTCGTTCATCTCTGCTCATGAACCTTGAGTCCCGCATGGTCGAGCTGGAGGACCTGGGGCGTCAAGTGCAGGTCCACGGCCGTAAGGTTGGAGTGAAGGAGATGTGCGATGCAATTGAGTCTTTGACCGTTGAAGACCTTCGCCGTGTAGCTCGCCAGGTCTTCGGTGGTCAGGTCCTGAACCAGGGCCAAGGCACTGGAAAGCCCACCGTGGTGGTGCAAGAGGGCGAGCTTGAAGGATACCGACGCCGAGCATTCCCCTGGGAAGAAATCCAAGAGCGCATATCTCGATGGAAACTCGGTCGCCGCTAGACCCATATAAATCATTGTCCGGCTGCACATAAAGAGTGTCCGCTCGGGTGATTCCGTTTGGACATGCTGTCATTGGACATCATGCGGCGCTGTCAAATAAGCAGCTCCTTGCCAACCATGTAATCTAGACCTTTCATAATAAGATGTAAAATATCTCCGTTTGAATAATTGTGCCCTGGTAGTCCAATGATGCGTGAGAGGTGTACTTTGCACTGCGTAGTTGGGACGAGTAGGAACACGGCGGGTCCAAGCTCTCGCCGCTTTTGCCCGGCAAAAAAGTCGGTCCCATCTCGGACGCGCTTCACCCATCATTCACCCATTCGTCCACCTGACATCCTCCATTTCCTCCTAATCACACACACTCCGCTAAAATGGTCAAGCTCCACGAAGTTGAGGACGAGGCTTTCACCACCGACAAGCCTCAGGCCACCAGAAACGATGCCCTGCTGGTTTCCGATGACGATGAAGACTACAGCGACACCGGTAAGTGCTTGACGGCATGTGTTCTTTCCCCCGAGTCACGCGGGTTCTCTCGCGCAAACACATTGGCTTCGCATTAAAAACAACTTTTTTTTTTTTGGCATTTCATCCATTTGATGTGTCTTCTCCACCGTTACACCTCGAACAACCCATTGTGCTTTCTCCGGCATCTGCTACCGCGGCCAACATGATTTCGATTTCAATCCTTACGGATCGCCATTCCATCATCAAACCCGCTTCTAATTCATCTTCTCTTCGTTTTAGACTCGGAAATCTCGGAAGAATCAGACGATGAACTCGACGAGGAGACCCTATTAGACCGTGTCTCTGCTTTGAAAGACATTATCCCCCCATCCGCTCGCCGCGCTGTCACCAGCACCGCCTCCACTCTCACATCCCTCACCTCCTCTACCCTAAGCTTCAGCGGTAAGGCCCTCTGGGTCATCAGCACTAGCGCCTTCCTCATCGGTGTCCCATGGGCATTGGCCTACGCCGAGGAGGAGCAATACATTCAGATGGAGCGTGAGCAGGGCATGATCAAGGGTGCTAACGAGGTGCGTTCTTAGACTAGCCATGGTATTCCGATTGAGACGCAGGCTGACTGAACTCGATTTTTAGATGCTCACCCCTGGCACCGAAGAGAAGAAGCAGGGAGACCAACTCGCTCTGTAAATTACCACCCCGGAACACAATTGGCGCTCATCCAGAACCGACCAACTTGACAGCGCATGACACGTAATGACATGGATATATCGTCAGAAGGGCTCCTGTATGAGAGGAGATAGCCTGCATGCCGCTTAATCGGTCTTATTTGGCACTGGTTCTGCTGCTACCTGGTTCTTTTACTTGATTCTTTGATGTCTTCTTCCAGAATCTTGGCTCCGGCAGCTCATGCATGTACTTGTATAACAATCATCATTTTCTTTTCTCTCTATGTCCTCTATACATATTTGATAGTTTTTTTTTCTCCCTCCGAAGGTCTGCATTGAGTGATGTTGTGCCGTGCAAAGTAGTAGTAGTGGGCGACAGCTGAAATGCAATGCCAAGTAATTGCGCATTGCACTATGTCCCAATAACTTGGCATATTTACCTAGGCATTTCCATCCTTATTCTACTCAAGGCTACTTTCGCTGCTAGGAAGTGTACATGGCATGGGCGATTTGACCGAAATCCCCTATATCAGATCTAATCGGCGTTTCGCTGCCCTGGAACGACAAAATTCGAAAAAGTTGGGAAAATTCGGCAGTATGCTAAAGGTGGCGTGAACTTGATAAAGTGAATCACTTGAATAATTTGACTTCATGAAACTTGCTATATCTTACGGAAATTTGTCAAGTTAAGATTAGGCTAATGCGTAGGAAGAAAACAAGCGGCAAGCCCAAAGCCAATAGGGTATCATCAGAACATAGGAACGATAGCAAAGACGTGGAAATCGTAAGAACGAAAGCATGTACAGTCAAAATGTTGGCACCATAGCCAACTGCTCTGGTCACAGGATCCCAGAGAAGGATGAAAATGAAGAAAAACTCGTATGAAGACTTGGATCACCGCTTAATGTTTAAAACTGAGACGGAATGAGGTGGAATTTTCAACGGCCATTTTTGAACCTTATCTCCGGTTTTTCGCGAGCAAATTTGAGCACTTTGTGAAAGTCACTGTACATCTTGTCGACTTGTCCGGTCTGTACCATACTATCAAGAACCCCGATAGCATGTTTGGTTTTATACTTTTGCTTCATTTTGTCGCGTCGCAAGACCTCTTCGTCAGCATTGTGGCCTTGAGACTTGAGAAAATCGACAACCCATTCATTGACTTCAAATCGCCAGTGATGTAGCTGATGCGCCAAGGCTGCATTATCTTTGCAGTGGCTATGAAGTATTAGCATGACTGTGAATCAACTGCGGCAGTATCAGTCATCGATCACTCACCTTCCTAGAAGAAATCGTCTGTTTTCATTTGGCAAAGCATGGCCCTCTCGATCATAATCAACACCCGATTGCGCGGTCTCATCTCCACTCTGTCCTTCTTTTTCTTCATCGGTATCGTCACTTTCTTCGAGAGACTCAAGGGTTTCTTCTGAGTAAGGCTTGCCGTAGAGCTTCATCTCCCAGGAAACGGGATGACCCGACCGATTACAAGCCTCACAAGACTCGGAACCCAGTATGCTTTTAAAAGGCGTGAGTTCCATACGAGGACGTGCTCGGAGCGCATTGCGAAAATCTGAAATCCAAACAGAAGACATAAGTTGAGAACTTGCACGCCCATAGACTTCGTCGTTTATTTTCTTGAACGCTAGTCTATACATCCCATCAGAACGAGGGAAGGCAGGGTCAAGGTAATTGTGAACCATCCAGCCCACGACATCACGGAAGGATTCCTTCGGCTTTTTGCAGGCGTGATGGGTATATTCCAGCGGAATTTCTTCGAATGGTACATCGGTGGGGACGCCAAAGGCGTCGTTATCTTCAATAAAGTCTTCATCATATGTATCCAGATCCTCGTTGTCAATGATTGAGTCAATATCACTCCCATGATCTTGCGTATCGCTGTCCTCATCAACGTCGTGTTTTAGATCGTGTTCACTCTCGCTCTCCGATTTCCCCCCAGCACGCCTACGGCGAAGGGTTTCCAAGTGCATCATTCGTTTACTTCGCGCCGAGTTGGCAATTCGACCTCGGGTCCTCGTTTCCCTCAAATCTATTGTCAAGTATGAGCTTCGTGCCCCCCCAAAAAAAAGAAAGAGAGAGAAAGAGAGAGAGAGAGAGCTGTGTAGGAGGTATCTTACCGGAATCATCAGAGTCTTGAAGATCTTTCACGTCTTCAGCAACTTCGAGATCATCTTGTGTAGTTCCAGCTTTCGGCATTTCTGGTGTCTCTGAATTTGCAAAGCGCCTGCGCCGTTTGACTGGAGAAGATGCAACGGGTTCATCTTCGTCATCGGAACCAATAAGGATTATTGGCGAGCTTGGCGCTTTCCGCTTAAGTCTTCCTTTCGCGCGGGGCGTTGTTTCTGACGGGCTTATTGGTATCTTTCTCTTTCGGTGAGAGCTCGGTATGACAATGTCATCCTCATCCGACGAAACGTCTTGTGGGGGAGGAGGGAGTTCTGGTTCTGCCATCTTGACTTCCGACTCTGGCGCCTTGGCCTTCAGAGATGTATTGGATTTCTTTTCTTTGGCGGGCACGGGCTTTTGCTTGCGTGGGCTTTTTGAGCGGACCGAGGCCATAGTGGGGTGATCATAGCGGAGAGTTCGATGCCGATCATCATTGTCACTGTCATCGCCATCCGTCGGGGCTACTGGTGCAAAGGCGAGTCGTGTCTGTTTCTTCCGAGTCTGCGATTTGCGTGGCATGGTGCTGAGGGAACGCAAAGTGAGGTGTAATAGCGCAAATTGAAAGAGGAGGTTCTGAGCGTGCGAGAACAAGGGTCAAAAAGACCCGAGACTGCAATCCCTGGCAAGAAAAGTCAATGAAACCAGGCGAGTACGAGTGCAACTCGTCCAAAAAAATGGCGGGAAGTTCCAAATATCCACCGCGTGGAAATGCGCGTGGAGGGGCGCGGTGTCACGTGATAATGATGTATAAATCAGTACGTCGCTGGGAAGCAGATGGAAAACCAGCCGAACAGGGTAAGTCTGCTAATGATCACTAGTCAGAATGCGAAGTTTCATGGCCAAGGAGTCGGCAGGGCGCCTGCTGGAAATTTCGCCTAGGGAAGTACTAAGATGCTGGGGTTAGTATGAAGAAGGCCACGCAGATGCGAAAGGCCGGAGTCAATTCCCCTCGAGATCCCATTTATTTGTTTCTTCTTTGTCCCTACGATACTTGGATAGCTGGTTTGTGTTTTTAACACCTGTAAAGTGTTCTTATACTATTTAAGTTGAACAGAAACTGAAATTCTAGATCGGTCGAAATGTTCCATAGCCTCCTTCAAGTCGGTAATTTGCCCACTTTATCGTGGTATTCCCTATTAGTCTGTCTTGACTTGGCGAGTGAACCAAGACGGACAACAGTACATAAAAAAATAGCATGAGAACCAGAGATCTGGTTGACAGATCTCTATCGATGTGGAAACTGAAAAGCCCGGTCTGGGGAAACTCAGCCTAAACTGCTCTAGCCCAACAGACAGACGGGTCACATGGAGGCCATTGTCGCTGTCTGATCTTCATAATTGGTGGGTTTGATTTTCTCCCATAATCTCTCTCTCGGTAAGTTCAATTGGTGGAAATGAGAATGCCAATTCATGGCGCAAACCACCACTAGCGTAACCCCCGCTACGACTACCCCGGATTCGTTATCTCTTAATTTCGAACTACCCCATGGTCGGGATTTAGCTTATGTATACCAACATTCTTGGCTTAATACACGCATGAGACCACAAAAACCGCATTACTTCTCGCATTACTTCGGTGCGAAGATTGGTCAGTGTCGCACGGTGGCGCCCTCATGGCTCGTCTAGCCTATTGCAGTCATCGCTCGGGGGCCTTGACTGGTCATGTACTTTTGCCTTGTGTCTTGTATTTCTATCTGGAGGTTACTGGTATAAAGCTGAGGATCATGCACCATCAAAATTTACTCCTGAGATGCGTGAGACCCCGTCGCACAATAGTTTCGCCCCACGATACGTCCTAGAGACGCTCACAGGAACCAAGTCGTGTTCTCATAGACCTTGAACCCTCCAATTGAATAATAAAGACGAACCAACTGCCAAAAATATGATTCACCTGATGAGCGCGAAGCGGGCATACAACTGGTATTTTATCTCTTTGAGGGGTAAAGATTCGCTGGCTAATCTGATGTTCTGACTAGGTTCATCTCGTTGGTTGCAGCTTCCTGCATGGTTCTTTATGGATATGATGCGTCTGTTTTCAATTCTGTTCAAGGATCTGATAACTGGAAAGCATGGTTCAATGAGCCTGGCCCCAACTTAGTGGGCTCGATAAACACAGCATACACCGTGGGAGCTATATTCGGCGGGTTTTTTGTTGGAGGACCAACGGCCGATTTTCTCGGGCGTAAAACTGGGATGGGCATTGGTTGCGTGTTTGTGATTGTTGCCACTTTCATGCAAACCTTCTCCCCTTACCATAATATTGCCTGCTTCATTGCTGGACGAGTTCTGATTGGCATTGGCCAGGGTATAGCTTTGAGTAAGTTCATTCACTGTTCGCTGTGGTGGGTTTCTCACAATGCATCAATAGCGGCTGGACCAATCTACATTGGCGAACTTGCTCCTCCTGAGATTCGTGGAATAATAATGACATTCTGGCAAATGTTCTACTCGGTCGGATCTTTCATCTGCTTCTGGATCAACTATGCCTGCACGAACAATGTCCCTAAGCTCGGAGAATGGGACTGGAAAATGGTTGTCATATTCCAGCTGCTGGTTCCTGTCTTGATTCTGATCGCCCTACCCACAATTCCAGGCAGCCCTCGATGGTGAGTTTGGCTGAATACCTTTATGCCTCTACCAAGAGAATGTGCTCATTGGAGGGAAAAAAAATCTAACCTGATTCAGGTTTATCCAAAGAGGAAACAACGTGGACAAGGCTCGAGAAGCGCTCCAGCGAGTCCGTGACACTGAGGAGGAGGTCGAAGATGAGCTTCTTAGGATCCGCGAAGCAATTGAATACGAGAAAGAGGCCATATCCGGAAACTATAGCGCCCTTTGGAAGGACAAGTCGCTTCGAAAGCGTATGGGCCTTGCTTTAGTCCTCAACGCTGGGCAGCAGCTTACTGGACAGGGCTCGCTCAACTCGTATTCCACGAAGATATACCAGAAAGTGTTCACCAGTAAAAGTCAGATTGCTCTTATCAACGCTCTCAATGCAACATTTGGCATACTATTCACTCTAAATGCTGTGTGGTTCGTTGATCGCTTTGGCCGGAAAGTCCTGCTAGTTGGAGGTGCCATCGGGATGGCAATCTGCATGGTCATTGTCGCAGCGGTGGAAACAGAAACGCCCGAACTTGCACACGGTGCCAAGTCGGAATCTGTTGGAATTGCCATTGTCTTCCTCTTATTCTTGTTTATTCTTTTCTGTGAGTATATTGGCACGTGAACCAGGAATAATTATGCTAACAATTTGGTACAGATAAACCGTCTTGGGGAGCTACTGTTTGGATCTGGACCTCCGAGATATTCTCTATGAACGTTCGTGCACAAGCAGTCGGCATGGCATCGCAGACTCAAAATGTTGCCAACACGATTTTCCAGCAATTCTTTCCTATTTTCCTGGACAATGATGGATTCTACGCATTCTATCTCTTCGCAGGGATTAACATACTACTGGGCCTATTCGTCTTCTTCCTTATACCTGAAACCAAGAAAGTTCCACTTGAAGAGATTGATACGCTATTTGGCGGTGCGAATCATGTCGTTCAAGGCGAAGAAGTCCTTGCCAAGCAGAAGGAACAGCGAGTATATGGAAGTGAAAACCCCGCGGAAGTGACGGTGGAGAATGTTAGGCCAGTGAGAACACCATAATTACAGATTTTTGGCACTCCGTCCGGAGTACTTCTATGGATTAATTCCCCTTGATTTATATTTCAACGTACCTTCCCATGTACATCCCTGCATGTGTTCTGATACATATGACTTGGTATGTATACTATCGTTGTATCGCGTTCTATATGTCCCGTTATATCGCTGAGTCTTGGCACGGAGCACAACGGTAGTGCTCGGCCACATTCCGTGTTATGCTTGTATCGCACAGCGTGACAACAGTATTGCGCCATCAGCACGCGATGTGTCGATAGAGGCAGTGGAGTCTCGTCGCGCTTCTCAGATTACGCTTTTTGCCGTAAGCTGTTCTGATATTTCTTTTTGTCCTTCGTCTCACATTTAAGATCCAGGGCAAAATGTTGACCAGTCGACTCAAAGGCTTGACCCAAGCCGTGGTGGACGATCCCAACGTCGGCCAGTTCCTAAGCCTTACAAGTTACTACGGCCCCAAGATTCCCAAAGCTTCTGCTCGCTATCTAGCAGCCAAAGTACCAATTGTGCAATGGGCTCCTAGATATAAGTGGCAATGGCTATGGAGTGATTTGGTAGCAGGTGAGCACTTGCCCAATAATCCCACTAGCAGGGTTAGACTAAATTAAAATAGGAATTACAATCGGTGTTCTACTAGTTCCGCAAAGCCTTGCTTATGCAAAAGTTGCCAATATCCCCGGTCGATATGGGCTTATCTCTAGTTGGCTGCCAACTCTTTTCTACACCGTGATGGGAACATCAAAGGGTATGAACACCCATCCTATTGGAGACCGGCCACCTTCGGAATGCGTGGACTGATCAATCAATATTCTAGATGTAACTGCTGGTCCCACTGCGATCATGGGCCTTCTGACAGGCGAGATTGTCAAAGATCTTGTCAGCGAAGGTTATCCTGCCGAGGCAGTTGCCAGTGCTGCGGCTTTCTGGGTTGGGATCTACTCTCTTATTCTTGGATTATCTCGCCTTGGGTTTCTCCTTGATTTCATTCCTCTGCCAGTTCTCTCTGGCTATGTTTCCGGTGCAGCAATTACAATCGTTCTTCAGCAGCTCAAGGCACTATTTGGAGAGCCTAAGAAAGGAAGTACGACGGCAGAAGTGATTCGGCTTTTCTTTCAAGAGCTGCCTCAAACAAACTGGCGAGCTTTTGTAATTGGAATATCCGGAATCGTGCTACTTCTGAGTCTACAGCTCGTCGGTCGCAAATGGGGCAAGAAATATCGTTCGCTTTGGTATCTATCTATTGCACGGAATGCGTTAGCCCTGGTGATATTCACTCTGATCAGCTGGGGCGTGAATAAGTCTCACCCTGAAAACCCACTTTTTGGACTCTCCAAAGTCACAGGTACAGGTATCGTTCCCCCTCGCAAGCCTGATAGTGCTCTGCTTGTCAAAGTCGCAGGGCGCAGCGTGGCTGTCTTCCTTGCCGCTGCTCTAGAACATCTAGCGATTGGGATGGCATTCTCTCGTCGCTACGGCTACGTCCTCGAGAAAGATCAAGAGCTAAGTTACATTGGGCTTGTCAATATTTTCGGGAGCTTTTTCTCTTGTATGCCCGTTACAGGAGGCTTCTCGCGAACGGCTGTGAATGCAGAATCTGGGGTTAAAAGCCCTCTGGCTGGACTAGCAACAACCGCGTGTGTGCTTGTCAGTATCTACAAGCTGACCGATGCTTTCTATTGGATCCCAGCGACAACTCTTTCTGCGATCATCATCCTAGCTGTTTGGCAGATTGTTATTCCTCCCCGAGTGTTCTGGCATTACTGGAAGACCTCATTTGCAGATTTTGTGGGGAGCATGATTGCTTTTTGGGTTACACTTTTTGTCTCTGTTGAGATTGGAATCGCGGCAGCAGTGGGCTACAGTCTCGTATATGTTTTGCTTCAATTGGCATTTTCCCGAGTGACAATGGTCACCAGCGGGAACGTATCCCAGATCTATCCGTCATCATCGTCGAGTACTGTTCCCCTGAACCTACCCGAAGACACCATGGTCTTTGTGGTCAAGGACTCTATACTCTACCCGAATGCCGCTCGTATCGCCCGACAGGTCACGGACTATGTTTATGCATACAGCTCTGGTGCCCATGAAGACCCAGCCACTCAATGTACTGCCAATTCTGAGGCTATAGATACGCTTTGGAACGACACCAAAACACAACATGTAGCAATGCTACGAAAGGCAGCAGGAACACATCATGCGACTGAGAGCTCTCTTCCCTATGTCAAAAATGTTGTCATTGATTTAACACGGACAACACATGTTGACACCACGGGAATGCAAGCCATCTCCGACATAAGATCCACCTTGAGGGATTGGGCTGGACCTGATTCCAGTGTGAGTTTTGTGGGGCTGAATGAGAGGGTGAGAATCCGGTTCGAGAGAGCTGAAAGTTGCTTCCAGTCTGCAAAGCAAGACTGATCACCGAACGATGAGGGATATATTGTGTTTGATATCTTGCAGACGGCTTTGTTCAACCGCCAGTTCGAGAAGCAGGGTCCTTCTTTGCCCAACGGCTCCGTGGCTGAAGAGACATCGGTATAGCGTCTCCCTGGGATGGGGAGAGTCACTCAAGACTAGCTACTGAATCCATTTGCACATTCTTGAATACATAGTGAAATAACCTTGAAAAATTACATTTATAGATCCATTGTATTCTCTAATTTCGATGATTAATCACAGCATCAGTGACCTTGGGACGGCCCAATAGCCACTAGACACGGCCTCTATCCAAGAATTTCTTGGGTATATCGACCGTCTTGGCACGCATATACTCTAATGCATTCTTGCCTAGAGTATCATAAGTCGAGCAGGCATTGTATCCGCGATCCAAATGATCGTGAAGCAGAAAATGCACGGCGCGGAGATGTGGAATCTCAAACCTATCAATCGGCTTGCCCTTGTACTCCTCTGGGCCCAATAATTCAATGATCTTAGGTATAGTTAAGAAGCTTCGAAGCCAATCCCACTCATCGTCATGTCGGACGAAGAAACCGTTGTTGCAATCAGATGCTTTATCACCGCCACGTCCTAGAACGATGTACCCAAGGGGCGCGCGAACAGTTTCTCCAAAACTTGATAGATCCACTGGGTTATTAGTCTCATAGGAGGCCTGCTGCCGAGGGTAATCCTGAGTGATTTTTGGTGGCGTAATATCTGTGATCTTATTGTCCTCGTAAAGATTGTGAACTCGCACTTTGAGGTCAGACTGTGGCAGCAAGGCAACCCAGTATTCGTAGTAAGGTTTGCCTTCTGCCTGTCTCATGTCATTCCCAAGTGAGGCACCCTGTAACAATTAGCACGGAATTACCGACAATTTGCACAATGCTACTCACGGGAACACCTTCAAGGAATGTAACCATACTTCTGCGGAAGAAGCCATCGGGATTTCGCATATTGAGAAGCTCGCGATCAGGAGACTGGGCAAATACACGAAAGTCCACCGTCGCGAGGTCTTGATTGCGGGCATCAATAGGAGATGATCCATTCAGATGGAACTTCAAAAGCGAGAATTTCTTCAACACCTCAGGTCCCAAGGCCTCCTTTATCTGCTCCTCTGTGAATTGAGCTTTTTCTTCGATATCAAGCCCGACCAAGTAAATGTGATATTCCGCTTGGTACCCCGCTGGTGCGGTGATTCTTGATACCCAGAAATTTAGCTTTGAAATGGCTTAAAAATTTTCAAAAAATAAAAATAAAAAAAAATGATTTCTTACCCAATTTTGGTGGTTGGTGGAGGAGGCAGGCCCTTCACCCCACTAATCAAAACTTGATCTTCTGCGACTTGTTCCATTTTGATTCCTTCTAGGTTTGCTGTGACGTCGCAATTATAGTAGAGAGGACCTTGAATCTCATACAGAAGCTGTGATGTTACAGATCCAATGGTTATACATCCTCCTGTGTTTGCCTCCTTCGTCAATAATGTCTCACCATTCTGGTGGATATGGGCAATGGGAAACCCGACGTTCAGATGTTTCTTGGCCTTTAGGATATCCTTAAAGGCTGAGTAGTAGCCTCCGCATACGTACGAGGCGCATTCGATGAGATGACCGGTGACTAAAGAGCCGGCTAGTTCATCAAACTGATCAGGGGCCCATTCATGCCACCAAGCCGCGGCACCAATAGCGGGAGATGCATCAGAAACACGACCGCATATCACAATATCTGCGCCTTGCTTCAATGCCTCCGCAATGCATAGCCCTCCGAGGTATGCCTGAGAACAGATAGGGTCAAACCCCCACTCTTCGAGCTTCTTCCCGTGCATTAGACTCTCGAAGTTCTCCCCATCAGCAGAGAGGCGAGTCACGGCTTCCGTTACTTCGTCTCCTTCGATCCAGGCGACTTTCATCGGACACCCGGCATCCTCGCACATCTTCTTCACCAGTTGAGCTAGAATTTCAGTGTCACTGGCACCGGCATTCACGGCAAGTTTCACTTTGTTGTCGTATAATGGTTTAATGGCGGGGACAAAACAATCAATGAAGTTCTCGGCAAACATGGCATTTTTCACTTTTTCTTCCAGGTTGAGAGACTTTGCCGACGAAGCCAATTCTTCGTTTCGAACTTTTCCCGCGCCATGAATAGTCATGGTCATCTCAGAAAGCCAATCTCCAACAATTATGTCACATTCGCCATGGGAGGCTAGTGATGTGATTGCATGAACTCGATCTGAGAAGCCGCCAGAGGCGCCGCCTACTCGAACGGGAGGTTTCGCAGTCTTTCCAGGCGACATGTTTGTACGCTTATTTCATTTGAAATCAACCTTACAACGCATTGTCATACTTCCATAGTGTTATTTATTATTTTTGTTTCGCAGTCATCCGGGGTCTTCAGATTAAGCATGGATGTCTAAAGGCAATCTCGGCCCGGCCTAGACTACTCAACCAGCAAAACCATTCCAAACACCCAATAGAAAGCAATATTAGTAATGTATCTACCGGCTTCTTTTCATGAGATTGGCAGAGATTGTCGCCGACCTTTTGATCTGACACGCGTTCGCCCCCGCAAAATGCATTTCCCCGCATTCTATCCGGCCCGTCGATCCCCGGCAGGGATTCGATAAACGCAATGTTTGTCAGACCCCATTACCGTTGATCCCCGGATCTCTGAAGGGCAGTCGTCCAACGTGCATGGTATTGAAGATGGGATCTGAAAATGAAACACGCTATCCTACCGCTCCACTGCCGCGGCGCCGAGCTGCCTTGGCTGTGAGTTTCCTCGATCTTTGAAGTTGACCGATCATCTGCTTAAAATGAGCAGTGTAGTGCATGCAGAGTACGTAAGACAAGGTGTGATGCAAGACGTCCGTCATGCTCACTTTGTGTGGAGCTGGAAATTGAATGCCTCTATCAGAAGCCGTCGACAACTGAGAAAGAGCGAGAGAAAGATTCGGGTTTTAGTGCGATAATTGATCGCCTGGATAGGATCGAATGTGCTATTGAAGATCTTGCTCCCGCAGTCCAACCTTACAGCCATGAGGAAACCAACGATTCAACTCCATTCTCTGCGAATGGTGCACTTTCTGCATCCCCTTCTTCTGCTTCTTTTGGTAAAGGCTTTAGCAGAATGCCAAACTTACTGATGTTTAATTATGTGGACTCCGATCAAAGCTCATTGGCATACAATGCCACGTCTCAATTCTATAGAGATCAAATGGAGACAGAAATGGAGTGGACACAGGCAATGCAAGCCCCCTTGCCAGATATCAACCTTTCACAACCGCATCTTTGGGAGCTTCAACGATCATTTGCAGATAATATACTAAAATGGCTACCAATATTAAGTCCTCATACTGCCACAGAGATTCTTTCCCAGGCAGAGGCTCTGGGTTATCAAGATCCTGCTATGTCAACATCCATTGCTCTTCTAATATTTGCCGTTGGTTCAATAGCTACAGACCCAACCGCATATGTGGAGTCTTCACCCGATCTTCCTGGCTTTGAATATTACTGCCGTGGATTCTCTATGCTGAGTACTCTAGCTTCGCCTCTCAAAATACTCTGTAAAATTCAGGGAAAGGTTCTGGCTGGGTAATTTTTGACTCTTAGAATCACAGTCGCAATATACACTAATTTCACAAATTAGGACATATCTTTTGTTTGCAATTCGTCCGTTACTAGCCTGGAAAATTTTCAATGAAGCAGCACACGACTGTTTAATCATTTTGAAAACAATCAAGCTGAGCGAGGAAACACCAGAGTTTCGCGATACCTTCAGCCGCATTTTCTGGATTTGCTATGCTCTGGGTCATGAACTTGAAGTTTGCCTCGAAATGCCATCAAGTGGCGTTCGTGCGTACGAGGCCCTAATTCCACTACCATCGAGCGAGTTTGAGGAGGAAGGCCTCTATTACCTTTTTGCGGTTAGCTCTCTTAGGAAGCTAATGATGGAAGTAGTTGACACAGTGGGTCTTAACTGTAAGGCATTTGGCTCTGGCTTCTGTTCCCCCCCCGGGCTTTTTCTATTGTATCCCGCGCTAACAACTTCCAATAAGCAGCTTCAGCTAGCACACAATATGCGCCTATCGTTATGATCGAGCTTCGAAAGCAAGTGGAAGATTGGAAGAACCATTTGCCCAACTTTCTTCGTTTTCCAATTACTCAGTCCCGCCTATTTGATTCACGTAGAGCCCATTTACGCTGCCAGTACTACGCTCTTATTGCCGTAGTCACTTGGCCTTTTGTCATACAATGCCAGAGTGTGATGGCACGAGACCAAATACCAATTGAATCATATCGTCTTGGAGCCTCAGAATGCCTTGATGCATGTAAAGCATACCTCGAATCGGCCGAGGAGATCCTGACACATAAATCTCTACAAACCCATCTCGTGATCCGAGGGTAAGACACCACCTGGACATTTTGAGTGTTTACAACTACTAATTGAGAATCGTAGTTTCTTTTCGTTACTAATGATGCTCATCATCGCATTTCCCGTGACTCCTGAAAATACGAAGGTAGAGGATCACCGTGGATTGCTCAAGCAGGCGATTCGAAACCTAAATTACTGGAGAGTCGTTCCATTTACCAGAGCATCTCTCCTAGAAATGGAACGCATCGCCAAAATCCAAGGTATATTGGATGAGAAATAACATTTAAATCAAGGAAGCCCGCCGAGAACTCCACCATCGACCACTATACAGTCTCCGGTCACATAGTCACTTGCCGGAGAACTCAAGTACACAACAGCTGCAGCTATATCTTTGGGTTCTCCCCAGCGTCCTGCGGGTATCTTCTTGAAAAGCTGCTCATTGAATGATGCATCGTTATACTTGGCGACCGTCATCCGAGATTTTGTATAGCCAGGAGCGACAGAATTCACGCAAATCCCATGCCTATGATATTATTAGTATCTGGGATAATAGGTCAAGCTGGAGAATCTTTTTTTTTAAAAAAGAAGAATCTGCGACATACGAGGCCCATTCATTGCTCATTCCCCGTGTCATATTGAGCACTGCTCCCTTGCTAGACACGTAGGCTATGTTTTCAAAATTTCCCTGGAAGCTCGATATACTGGCGAAATTCACAATCTTCCGAGCAGACGATGAATATTGAGTATCCTTGAGCCAAAACTTCACCACTTCTCTGGCTAGGACGAGGCCTGCGGTAGTATTGATGCGAATGATTTTCTCTATGTCGTCAATGGGAAACTCGGTAGTCGGAGAGGCCTTATAGATGCCCGCGCAATTAATGAGAATAGATGGGTGGTGTTTAGAGAATACCTGTTGAGATTGTCAGTATTTGTTACTGGTGATATGCTTATCTCACTTCATACCGCCTCTACAACGGGTTGAATGCTTTTCAAATCAGACAAGTCCAAATTATAGATGTAGATTTGTTTGTCGGCTTTTCTGACCGCGGCCTTGCTGCAGAGTGAGCTTTACCATTTTCTACAAGAAATCGAGCTCTAGAGAGCACTGACTGTTATTTCTTCGGTGGGTTCGGATTCGAGTTGGAGTGAAATAACATCAGCGCCAGATTCTGCCAAAGCACTTGTTACCCCGAGACCAATTCCTAGGCTAAGCTTAGCGTGATTATGTTTGCACGTGAAGATTTAGGACGAACCCCCAGAGCCCCCGGTCAAGAGTACTGTTTTCCCCTCCAAAGAGAAGTTCTTGAGGAACGGAGGAATCGATGTGTTTGAGGAAGCCATGGGTACAATTGTGAAACAAGGACGCTGCCAGATGTAAAGCCACGACTTGATGTCAAGGTAGTGAGGTGAAGCTGGTTTTGACAGGCGACTATAAAGCTTGAGAGATCCTGAAAGCCAAACCGCCAGTCGCTAATTTAGAATAGCTACATACTGACTTCTCGGTCCGTCGATACCCATTTGGTTGTGTCAGGATAAACTTACCCGCATCAAGCCAGGACACTGTGGATCTTCCCCACAGTCAGCTGCAGGTGTAATCCTCCCTGATGACCGCAAGTGAAGATGGTGACGACAAATTGAACCGTATTAGCCGACCCACTAGTATTACCGGGCAAAGCTACTGCGTGAAATAGGTTACAGATATAATATGGTGGCCTTGCCAGTAAACTAGATCGCGAATATCTAGATACTTCACTTGTTGGACTCAGGATCTGTCTGCTCAAATCAACTCAGCAATTTCTCATGTCATCCCTAATGAAAGAGAAGGAGATTCCAGCAGACAATCAAGTGGAAAATGTCGATAAGGAGGTACAAGATGTCGAAAATGAACTCCCAACCGCTTATTGGCTATCATTCAGATTCATTGGCACCCTCATCGCCTTTGCACTTCTCGGAAATTCTTTACTCTTCGGACTTTCTATGCCGGTATGAAGTTCTGCTCTTATGACAATGAAGGTAACCAGAGTCTAACGATGATAGTTTAATGTTGTTTCCGTCATCAACCAAGACATAGGTAATCACGACGATAGTAATGTGTGACCCGAATGTTAATGAAACTATAGGACCCTCACCGAACTATTATCTGATCAGCCTTGCTTTCACTCTTGTCTCCGGGGTCATCCTCCTAGTAATTGGTCGTACCAGCGACATATTTGGTCGTCGCCCTTTCTTAATCGGAGCTCAAATCCTGAGTCTCATCGGTGCCATCATATGTGCTACTGCAAAGAATATCAATACAGTTGTTGGTGGCAGTGTTCTCATCGGATTAGGAGCGGGTGTGCAAACAAATTATCCCCTTCTCATACAGGAGCTTGTGCCAAATAAACATCGCGCATGGGCACAGGGCGGCATCATGATAGCTGTCTTCCCTGCTATCGGATGGGGCCCTGCGATTGCTCGCTCATTTGTCGAGCATACAAAGCTTGGATGGCGGTACGTTATTCCACATCTACATAGATGAAATATCTGACCCTTCCTCAGGTGGTGCTACTGGCTAGACGCAATTGTTTGCGCTGTGTCGATTGTACTGCTCATATTGTGCTACTTTCCACCAGGCTTTGACGAGCTCAACAGTTATGAGAACCAGGTCCAAGCTTTGAAACGACTGGACTATGGAGGCTTTTTTCTTTACGTGGCTGGGTTGGTGCTGGTTCTTCTTGCTTTTGGTGAGTCGCTCAAGAGTCGCAATGCTTGAAGTCTCTAAACTAAAAAAAATTAATCAAGTGTGGGGCGAGGGAACATATCCGTGGAATAGTGCCCATATCTTAGCACCATTTGTTGTGGGTGTTGTGTTACTAGTTGCTTTCGGATTCTATGGTTTGTCTCGGGTGCTTGTAATGTCGATAATCTGCTGACTTGAGACAAGAGGCCTATATGCCACTTTCTGAACCGTTACTACCAATGTCCCTTCTCAAAATTCGACCCTACGTGGTCATGGTTATCATGGGAACTGTTGGCCAGATGGCTTATTATGCATTGAGCGCCTTGCTCCCCACACAGATTACCGCTCTTTATTCTACCGAAAATATCACCATTGGATTGATGTCGGTGAGTCGATGATTGTCAACAACGATGAAATATATCAAAATCTCACCATTAATACACTAGTAGAGCACAACGGGCGCTGCACTTGCGGCGGGAGAAGCAATAGCGGCTCCTTTTTTCAAAAGCGTTGGTCGCATAAAATGGCAACTTGTATTTGCTGCTACTGGTATGTGTGCTTTCATTGGGGGAATGGCTGCAAGTACACAATACACGAAGAATCTGGCCATTGCGGTAAGCTACAAGAAGTGCTTTTCTTTCCTTTTCTTTTTTTTTATCCCTTCCTTCCTTGATTTTTACCCCTCTAACCCTTTCATTCCTGCAAACTAGTTTTCGATTCTGGGTGGTATCTTCATCGGATGGATCGAGCTTGTGACCATCGTAATTGCAGGTATTATTATCAATCCTTCTGTTTCTAATGCTTTTTAATGACAGTATGTCTTCAACAGGCTTGGTTGTACCACCTCATGAAATCGGTGTAGCCCAGTCATTCTACGCGTCTACACGGGCTGTTGGCGGGACAATCGCGAGTAAGTTGGCGCTAAGTTTCTTTGTGTGATGCAAAAGCTACCTACCAACTGACTTTTTATTTCTGTGAATTAGCAAGTATCTACCTCACGGTTTATCAGAACCGCTTAACGGGGTTTCTGGCCCGAGATATAACCCGCGCTGCAACCCAAGTAGGACTTCCCAGCAGTGAAATTCCAACACTTCTCAGTGCGGTAAATTCTGGGACTCAATCTTCGATTACTTCCATGCCTGGCATGACAGCTCAACTGCAGCAAGCAATTGCAACGGCTGTCCAAGATGCAACATCCTCAAGCTTTCGAGTGACCTATCTGTGCAGCTTGAGTTTCGGCGGGGTCGCTTTAATAGCGGCTTTCTTCGCTACAGACGTCGACAAATATCTGACCGGATTTGTAAATAAGCAGCTAAAACAGGGGAAAGGAAAAGCTGCAGACTCGTCCTCATCCGAAGACAAGGTTTAGATATCTTACACTTATTTGCCTACATATCGAGGAGCTGAAGATTCAGCTCACAGAATTTGAATAAATATGCATTCTTGCGGGTCATCAGAACAAGCCGCAGAGTATAAAATTACTATAATTTCCAGCCTCTGGTGATCACTGATGAGGAGCAAGAAGCTTGTAAATATATTGAAAACCTGAAGATTTTCACACAACCTTGGAAAGAACATCTTGGATCAATTCAAGCCATGGTCAGCTCTTCCTTTTGCGATAGTTTCCAGACACCCTGCGACCTTCTCTCGGCCTTTCAAAGAAGTAATCCAAGAAGCATAGTTAGTGTAACTTTTGAGTGCGTCACCCTGGCCAAGTTCAGTGAGCAAACCCTCTCCGATAGCAGCCCATGTAACGAATGATAGATCAGCATAAGTGCACTTGTCTCCAACAAGCCACCCTGTCCCATTCCGCGCCAAAGCTTCGTCCAAGACACTCGTCACCCGAATGATCTCGTTGACATAGCGTTCAATGGCGCTCTGGATTTTCTCAGGATGGAAACGAGCAAACCATGTGGCTTGGCCGAAGTACGGTCCTTGCCCTATGGACTATTTGAGCTCATGGAATTAATAGGACAGACTTATAATAATAACTTACCACTGGCTTGGAAAGCTAGCCACTGCTGTAGTAGATATTTTTCGGGGGTGCCAGAGTATGTAAGTTTGCTTTCCTTGTCATACACTTCAACAAGATAGAGGATTATTGCAGCAGACTTTGACAACGCCTTATATTAGTATATAGCCGCCACTATCAGGGATTTCATCTTACCTCCCAAAGAACAACTCCTGTGTTCGGATCCTTGATGGCCGGCAAACGCCCGTTGGAATTAACCTTCAAGTAGTCTGGATTCTTTACATCGCTGAATTCGACCTTTGTGTGATTATAAGGCAAACCAAGCTCCTCCAGAATTATGATCACCTTCCTATGACACAAAGTCAGTAATTTCCTAGAAAATATCCATAGATATGTTTGATGTCGAAGCAGCGTACCATGGGTTTGGACCACCCCAGTGGCCCCATACTTCGATCGGCTGAATAGACATTTTAAGCAGGCCGGTATTAATGGAGGTTGTGAGATCATTAGAAAGTCTGGCAATGAACCGGTCCTTTATATACTGAAGACCTCGAGACTCGAGACCCAATCCGGGCCCACTTCTTGCGAATTCCTTAGCGCCGGGGTTTGTGGATACGCCATGGCGGATCGGGTTAGGGCCTTGCGAGATCGCTAGCGCGCGTTCTAATAGAACCTGGAAGCGGACCAAAAGCTTCCTTCCTGACCTCTGCTCTGTTGTCTTTCTTAGGAATGGCCCAACATGGTCAACCCGGGCCATCCGAGCAAAGCCTGCTCGACCTGTAAGATTAGAAAGATCAAGTGCGATCTTGCGCGCCCAACCTGCGGGAACTGCGAAAAATCGAAGAGAATCTGTTTAGGATATCAAGACCACCAGAAAAAGAAAGACACTGTTCGTCGCAGCGGGGCTCGTGAGAAGGAGAAAACGCATTCCATGATCCTGGGTCCCATATCGAAAGACTACAATGTGATGAAGCGAGTACATTCGTCGGCCGATGCTGCCATGTTTCTTGAAAACTATCTCTTTACCCAGTCACTGGGTCCTGGGCTTCAAAGTCCCAGACTGGGGGGGTCTCTACAGGGGGGTTTCAATATCACCAACTTTACGCTTCACACTATAAGAAAGTGCTTTTCATCTCTCCGAGAACAATTTCAGACAAAAGACACGCGAAGCAAACTGATTGAAGATTACAGCCTGGCCACAACCTCTGTGACAAGGACGGTCGCAACACCTTCCTACTCGCTGTCTCTGATTGGGCCGATATTCTTTTTTGCTCTCTGGGAGGTAGGTCTTGAATCACCCTAGCGACTAGTAACTGCAACTCACCAATTCAGATGTCTGTCTATGCGGACATGACCCGAGATTGGCAGATTCATCTTGGCGGCCTCATCGCGATTCTTGTTCAAGTGTCTGGTCAACTATCTTCATATGATGGCGGGACCTCGTCCCTCCCGAAGGCTTGGCGCATTTTTCAACCGGATGCTGAAATATCGCGAATGGTCATGGCCTACGAGAATGACAGGCTGGCCCAGATCTTGTTCACTTTAGATGTTGCCAAATATCGTCTTTGCAAACTCGCACTTGAGATTGAAGATCTATTCAACCGTCCAACTGGCTTTCCTCGAAAACTTGATGTTCAAAAAGTCAGAGTGTCCATCAAGAAAATTCAGAAGAATATCGATCTTTTCCCCAACATATGTCCGCAAATAGAGAAGGATGACGAAAATTCGAGAGTAAGAATCTCAACCTTGGAAGTGATTGAGCTCCCACGAATCCTCAGTGACGACACTAATTTTTATTTTTATTTTTTTGAAGGAATATCTTCTCCTCAGATGGTGCGACTACTATACCCTCCAGATTATTATAGCAGATCTTTTACTCAAAACTGGCGAGTTCATAAATCCACACGGTGACTACCTGAACTCGCTAGAGTATAAAGACGCTCATGCGACATTGCGCACAGCTAGCGAAGGGATATGCGACTCGGTTTATGCGATCAGCAATGTGGGCCAGCATGATTTGGCAAATGCTTATATGCCATCTAGTATGTCATCTATACGGGCTTTGTCGGTAATATGGGTTATTGGCTGTGCTCTGAAAGCGTCAACGTCTGAGGGATTAGACCGCGAGGCTGCCGAGGGTATTCTCCAGATGATCTCTGATCAATACAGAATCCCTCTAGCTTTTGGTGTGGTATGTTATCACTCTGGACCTTTTTACTCGTCTTTTCTAATCAATGAAGCTTCGCAACTATTCAACCAACCTTACGTGGTCGGATGTACTCGCGGGATTACTATTGGTTCATCTAGCCTTGACGGAAGAGATTATTTGTTGCATCAGTCCCTAGAGCATGGATATAGTATTCCCCCAGAATATGGCCAGGGCTTCTTCTTCAAGCGGCCACACTCTTCCTGATAGTAGGTTCCAGAGGAAATGCTTGCTCATCTTCAGGAAGATCCTTGTAAACACCGTCCCAACGAGGCTGAAGCTCCTTTGGAGTCTCCCAGGCATTTTCAGGATCGCGCAACCAAAGACGCACAAGATGACGTCTATTAAGAAAATTGTTAGCATGTGACCTTACAACGTATAGAAGGATGATTGATTGACGAACTCTTTTCCAGGCTCATCTCGGAACCAATTTCGGGCATGGAAGATGCTCAGGTTGTTCACGTATTGGATATCGCCTTTCTGGAACCCAAGAGAAGCCCGATGCTTCTCGGCTAGGAAATGGAGTGTATCTAGTGCCTCTGCCTGTGCTTCTGAGATTGGAGGAATGTCTTCAGACCGGGGCTGTGAAAGGAAACCGGTAAAGTATCTTCGAGCGTATTGGATCAGAACGCGCTCTGGTGTTTTGTCTGTTGCTTCTTGGTGGTAGAGCAGTGGTCGCAAAGTGTAAGGCCGTTCGGGGTTACCAAATCTTTTGACGATTAGTATCGAATGCAGACTTATCAAACTAATGGTCTTACCCATCTACCGGCCAGTCTTCGGACAGCGTGTGAATCAGATCAGGTCTTTCCTTAGCAAGGATGTTGTACACGTTCCAGCTGCTTGACAAGTAACTTTCTCCTGCCTCAGCTGCTGTGTTCAAACAGAGTAACGAAATGATATCGCCGGCATCAGTATGGAACACCTGCTTATCTGCCGTGTTTGATGGGGCGCCAATCTTGTCTTTGCCGACAGTGCTTGTAATATCCTTGATGTGCGATATTACGGGAGATTTCCCATCCAGAAGTGCCGTGCCTTGCCGACCTCTAATACTTCCAATATGAGTTGACAGCCCGGTGTATATGATGATGTTGTCCTCGCGAGAATAATTGTCGATACGTAAGCCACGAATGACAACAAAGCCACGCCCATTGTGGATCTCTTTTGAAAGATTCCTCAATTCGGGATGAAGGGTCGGCAGGGGGAAGGTCGACTGAGTAATGTATCCAGGGGACTTACCCAGGGCTTTCGGAATCAGCTGGTTGTTACCATTATTATAATGATGATGAAGGAAATACCTTTGAAGCTTTTTAGAGCTGTATCAAGCTCATCTAGCTGTGCGTCGCTCAGATTGTACGCCCAGTCATCTTGCTTCTCGATATCTCTGCCATCCCAAACGAGCGGAGACACTAGCTTCTCTGGAAACCCGGTGGGCAAAGTTGTTTGAAGTTCTTCATTCTCTTTGCGATATTTAGAACGTGCTTCATATTTCGCTTTATCGGGGTGGTACTGAATGTCAGGCTGAATAGGCTGAGTGATTGTTTGAGTGGTCGACATAGTGTTGGGATCAGCACTGGTACGCGCGCAATAAAGAGGGGCAGATCAAGGGTCGAGGGGTTAATTAAGTAATGGGCAAATATAGAAATCCTCCGACAAGTACATTTAAATTGTCCGATAGCGTGCCATCGCGTCATGTTGTACTCAGATCTGAGCTGCAATTAAAGTGTACATCATTTGTTCTTGTTGGCGACATCTGCCCCACCTACGACGAGCTTAACGGCTAGAAAAGCCTAGGAGTAGTCATCAAAATGATTATTGTATAACTTGCAGACTGCTGCAAAACAGCTCCCAGTTGCAACTTGTGTTGATTATAGATAAATCGGCAGATGAAGTAGAGAGACAAACAGTTCAGATGATCTGCCAACTAAAGTCAATTTTGCTCTTTCGTCGAAGCAACAAGGTCAATGTATTGATTGGTCACTACCTAGGTATCAACGCTAGTCAAAGAGCCTCTCATGATCAATGGGGCTTGCACTGTAAACGAGTCCTCCCTAGTCACTGCTAGGCTTCTATTACGATCCCTGCTACCTATGATTCAGTGGCGGTTAGTAACTGGGTCCTAGAAGCCGCTCTTTTTCTAGACTGACCAATTTATGATGTACTAAATGTTACGGTCCTCATGCAGAAATCTTGCGGTGTATTTATTTCGCGTTACACATGATTCAATTCAGGGATCGATCTGCTTCACCAATCTGGGGGTGAGGCCGGAGATGGCGTGGATCGGGGGGTAGCCCTGCAGTGGCTCTTCCAAGGTTTGCTTCGCTATGTCGGAAAGAGGGAATCTTCGTTATATTTGTGTATCTCGAATTCTGCGAGACGTGCATTTCCCAAGGCTCTACGTGGCGCTCTTTGGGTAGGGAGAGAGGGGGGGGGGGGGCTCTTATCCCGTCGCTATCCAGCAAGTATAACTCTGCCTGGGTCTTCACTGTGCAAGCCAATCAGGCCTCTCTGCCGGGTGGATCATAAAGGGTCTTTTCTTTTGCGTGGCGAGTCTGCACGTCCTTGCATACGAGATCAAAATTGAGCACGCGTGCAGCCCTTCCTCTTCTGGAGATCCCGATCTATATCAACTACGTACTCCGTACAGACCGCGGGAATGTTCTGACCGACATACCAAGTTGGCATGGCGATCGCTGCACCCCGTCTCGACAACTCAGGAACCACCAGTCCCGCGAATCCCACTCATTTTGTTGGATCGGCATGCTGCTGCCGAGATGACGTAGGAGAGTCCTGGGCCACAAATCAAATCGAAGTCCTTTCGTCGCGACTACTTGTAGACCTTCCAACACGAGGACTTCTGGCTTTGGTCGACCCAATAGATCCTCGCATAACGCGCTCCGGGCCAGCTGTGCCGAACAAGGCCTAAAGCGAACTAAAGTGACTACTGCACTTTCAAAGTATAAGGATCCCCCTGCGTCCAATCACGTCTGCCTCCCCCCACTCAGCCCGCGGAGATAATCTGCCTCTGTAAGAAACAGCCTCATATACTTATATCTTCCTCCTCCCCCCTTGGCTTTAACTAATGGTCTGTATTGCATCTCTCTAAGACGTTCTTCCCACAATGGCCAAAGTCCAATCGCCCCAAAAGCAATCGCCTTCCGACGACTCCGAGGGCCAATGGAAGGTGGACACCCCATTCGGCCCTCCTGAACTGCCTCGCACATTCTCCAATGGCAGCATCCGGCGCATTCGCGATTCTCTCTCCAAAATCTCCCCGTCTGCACTCGCGGAGAAGGAGATGCTCCGCAAGAAAAACCAATACAAGCAGCCCTTGACACAGCGGAACGTGGACAACCTGGTGACCGCGCAGGAATGGCAGGAAGCATGCCATCCCACGCAGCGCACCCCCGAACTACAAGTGGCCGAATGGCTTGAACATGTCGCTGGATCAGGCGACCTGCATGCTCCACCCCATACGCTTGGGTCGACGGGCTTCGACTAGACTTCTTCTCGACTTCTTCTCGACTCATACCCCGCACGCCACGGCCGATCGGTGTCTCCAGGGAAGTTGGTCCGGGCAGGATCGAACGCTGAACCCTCGTCTCTCTGGCTTCCATTGCATGCTCGGCCTTGGCGTGAGCGTCATGGCGCGTTGGAGGCGATCCTGTCATTCTGCATGCCCAGAGAGGTTCTAGCGACCGCGCAAGTCAGCGTGCCATGGTCCAGCTACGGCTGGGTTGCAACGCTATCATCCTGTCGCTGGCAGGTCTGTCCACACGGAGGCCTATCTGAGCAATAGTCGAGATACACGTTTTATAGTTCGTGAGGGTCCACCCTTGGCGAATGCTTGGCGCATCTAGGTCTTTTCGCTTGGGATATTGGACGCATATTGATATGACTTTGCTTGCATTCGATATTTGTATCTTTTTTTTTCCCTTTTTTTCCTTTTTGACTACATAGTGCTGGCAGGATTCCAGTTAACAAAGGGCAGGACCACAAAACTATCTACACTAATACTAATTCCACGAGAATGGACAGAAATTAAAAATTTCTTTGAACATAACATCTCCCTCGGAATGCGTATAATGATCCAAACTACTCACTGAGTTCTCACAATGAAGTAGCATGGCACAAATTGCTGAGATGGTGCCAATGTTCCCCGCGCGGCGTGGTGGGGTTGATCCCAGTAGACTTGGCAAAAGTCGAGGTCAATGATTATTCCCAGGGTTCACTTGACAGCGCACTCTCAAGGAATGCTTGACCTCCCTGTTTGACCTTAACAAGAAAGACTCTTAATATGCAGCCGAAAAGAGTCGCAATTATTGGTAGCCGCTCCATCCGCGCAAACTATTCCCCCCTCCCCCCTCCCCCAATGCCCCCACTAATCCTGCGTTTCTAGGAGCTGGACCATCTGGCCTAGTTACCGCAAAAACCCTGCTGCATAATTCTGTGCAGGGGGCGTTCATTCCCACCATATTTGACGCGAGTCATGAGGTCGGTGGTCTATGGCCCAGTCCGGCCCACGTTGGTCGGTTGCGGACGGGTGACGGGCTGCCCGGTATCATTGACCCCTACATGCGAACAAACCTTAGTAGGTTTACGGTGGCATTTTCGGATCTGTCTTGGGAAACTGTCCTGGGTGAGAAGGAGTTGCCCGTGTTTCCACAGGCTTGGCAGGTTGGCCAGTATCTGTCAGTCTACGCGAGGACGTTCATCTCCGATAAACATCTCAGGCTGGGTCATCGGGCTGTTCGGACTGTGAGAACTACCGAAGATGGCACTGGGGCTCAATGGAGGGTCTTTTGGACCAAGCAGAGGTATGTTCTACTGATGAGGTACGGAGTAGCTTTGATTCAGCTAATTAATTATCTTGAAGCAGCAGTCCCGAAGAAACTATTCCCGGGCCAGTTACATCGAGTGAACCCTTTTTTGAGGACTTTGACTTGCTTGTCGTCGCATCTGGATACTTCTCTCGTCCTTATTTTCCTCAAGTCCCCGGTCTCAAGGATTGCAGCGCTGTCCTCCACAGCTCCGACATCCAAGGCGGCCATGGCCTTGTCGAGAAAGGAAAAGATCTAGGCCAAGGCAATGTGGTGGTCATTGGCGGGAGCATGTCTGGAGTTGAGGCCGCATCTACAGTCGCACTTCATCAATCTTCAACATGGCTTGCCGGAGATATGGATCCGCAGACCCCAAAAAGTCAAAAGGTCTATCACATCCACTCACGGCCCTTCTGGAACATCCCCACATATATCCCACACGAAGTTGAAGAAAAAATCGCCTTCTTACCCTTGGACTTGGCGATGTATGACTTAGGACGGAGGCCCCCCGGTCCTATAGATTATGCGGTAGGACCCATACCGAAGGACAAAGTAGCCAAGAGCAACCAATACTTCAAATCTCTACTTGGACCAGAGTATGAGAAATTCGGACATCTAGGCCAGCCAAGCAGTGATGCTAGTGTGGCTTTACCTCCCTGGGTTGCAATTGGGAATGATTACGCCGACTTTATTCGATCTGGAGGTATAGAAGCTACTATGGGTCGGGCAGTCTCCGTGGTGTCTCAGGATGAGACTGGGCTATCCACCGTTAACATTGAGACATCCGATGGTCACTCTGAGAGTCTCAAAGATGTTACTACGGTTATAATGGCCACAGGTTTTACTCCATTCGAGGCACTATCCTTTCTTCCAGATGATGTTTTAGCCAAGCTAGAGTATACTTCTGAAGATTCAATTTTGCCGCTCATTCTGGACAAAGGCGGAACAATCCGTTCAGAAATACCGGATATTGGGTTTTGTGGCTTCTATCGTGGCCCCTACTGGGGAGTGATGGAAATGCAGGCTAGATTTCTAGCCAATGTCTGGAGTAGCAGTAATATGGGAGCTTCGGATACTGGGCATGAAATGCACAGTCTTCGCAAATTAAGGGAGCCTGGCGCGTTGAAGGCTCGTGGCCAGTTTCCCATGGGAGATTACGTGGGCCTAATGGAGTCGTTTGCCAAAGACCTGGGGATAGCCCGTACAGAAATATCGGCAGACAACACACGGAGTGGGCCAGTCATCCCTGCTCGATATCATACTCCTCATCCAACTACACCAAGATTGTCGTATCTACAGTCAGTCATGAAGGAAGAGGTTCAGAAAACTTTGAGCGCTCTGGGGACCATCTCGCATGCTGATAATCAAGCTAGCAAAGCTGCTCGGACGTCTGCCATATTTAGGGCACTTCAAGGTACCTGGAAATCCTATCAAATATTAGAAAATGGCGATCAGGAAAGGTCTGGATGTCTCCATTTCTACCCACGTTCCCCTTCAAATCCAGGCTATGAACGGGAGTATGTTTGTGAAGAGATCGATGGTCAAAGTACCAAAAAGTCGTATCTCTTTCGATTAGTGGCAAGTGGAGCAGACAATGCCCCTCCAAGTATCGAAATTTGGACGACCAAATCCGACCCAGGGCGCGTTCCGGATGAACTTTATCACGCCCTTGAGCTTGGTTCCTTCAATTTCAGAATGGATAATGGGCGGCGGGTTAGCGGGGAATATGTGATTTCCTCCAATGTTCAGAAGACTCCCGTTCACGAACCTCGAAAGACTGAAGTTGAATCCAAGCATCAATACACTTTCAACTTGCAAGCTGTCTCTATTGTGAGTTGGGAGCGCATTGATCTTTGTGGAGAATCTCGAAATCTCTTCGTATTCAAACGATAATTATAAAGCATGTACCAACATGAACCATGAATTGATTAGCCCTGAAAAAATGTAGAAAGTCAATATGTCTTTTTTTGCAAGTCTTTTGCCCCTTTAGAGCTCCTTCATACCCCGCTAGGAAACTTTTTTTCACAGCTCGCGGCGCTATCCTGTGGCGAAGCTACTGTGGTTGATCCCAGAAACCATGGTTCAACCGCAACGCACGAACCCGAGAAGAACCCGAGAAGAACCCGATCAGGCTAAGCGAATCTGAAGCCAAGAAGTTGCCACAGTCTTGACCAATCGCTACCGAATGGAAAAACGAGCCTGACCAGCTCTATTCCGGGGTAGACGCAAACGTCCCGGCCCGGTGAAGTCGGGCCCACACGGGATTGAGCGTCCCGACATCTTGAGGTCGATCCAGATATACGTATATCCATGAATCCATGGATGGCACCAGTTCGGCCGAAACTTGCAGGTGGAAGATCTTTTCGAGTATATTTCTTTTGCTTCAATGGCCATGATACATAATTAATCCCAGGAACAGTTTCTGTATCTCCAACAAGACTCTCGATCGCCAGCAAGCTTTCCAAGGTTAAATTTATCCATCAATCCCAGCAATAGCAATGGAAAAGACGGTACCATTATGTTCATCAAAAGAAGTTCTGCCAACCAGTCTTGACCAAGTATCTGAATGGCGTGCATGGCAGGCCCTAGCAGTGTACTTCACCGTCCTCTTGAATCGCCAACTTCGACGACGCTGGGAACTCGAGCACAAATGCATGGAAAACCGCCCTACATCCCACCGTTTCACCCGGAACTACATGCCCATCATATTCCTCGAACCTGTTCCAACACTCCACAGACCTCGTCTCGACCCCAGCAGCACCAGCGGAAAATACAACCCATACAACACCCAAGCCCTCGAGGCCCTCAAAACGAAAATCCGAATCCTCCGCTCCCGTGTCGAGAAATGCAAGGAGTTAGCCTCTGAAATCGAGCGCCGCCTACTCGACCCTCGTATCCAATTCCCTACAGAATTCTGTCACACTTGTGTTGTGGATGGTGACATTGCCGATGTCTTGCTAACCAAGTGCGGGCACCGTGTGTGTGGGACTTGTCTTTCGTTTGGGATGGATGATAATGGGAATTACGAGTGCAGTATCTGCTTTGCGCCGGCACAGTTTGTTACTAGGTCTCCTCTCACACCGCAGCAGTCGTCGTCGGAGCATCTCGACTGTTCCGCGGAAGCTTTTGTCGCGCAGTAAGTAGGAATGTCTCGTTCATGATAGCGCCTGTCGTGAGACGAGCATTGGATTTTTGTATTCTTGCTTATTGGGTGAGGTCATCGTGTACCCCTCACCAGAGCATATTTTCATTCAGCGGTATATTTGTTGTTTCATACTAGCAATTAGGGCTAATCAATATTGACCTCTGTACATCTCCTTTTACTTGTATTCGAACGTAAAATTTAATTCCCGTGCACATTCCCGCATATGTTCGAATATATGGTTTCGTACAGTAACCTTAGAACTGATCATACATCTTTTGAGAGAGCGCTTTCTTGTAAAGTCTATTGGTTATTTCATTTTCGAATTATCAGAGCAATGCTACCAATAATGAATGGTGCCGAAGCCAATGACAGAACGGGACATCACCATCTAGAAAATTTTATTTCTGGACATCCAAAATTCAGAACATCGACCAATGCATCATAAGCCACAGCCAATCCATCAGGCCAGTCCAATAAGTCATTCAACCCGCAAAACAAAAACGCCTCTGAGTAAAACGACAATGGTGAAGGGGACAAGTATATCGCTGGGAGGGAACACAAAAAATTATACAGTAAAAACCAACCCCTCGGTCCTCGTCCGAGATGCCAACAGCGGGGGCGAGTAAGAAAAACCCGAGAGAGTAGGAGATAAACAGAAAAAAGTTCCACTCGTTATGGGTATATGAAAGACACCGCCGGGGGGGGGGGCGCAGAAGATCATCAGTGAGACTTCAATTTTATCGGTCTTCCGCATGCTCCCCGTCATCTATCACCATTTGGACATCTTTGACGGGGTGCAGAAGCATAGGAGGCAGACACATGCGGCCCTCAGCAGCCAACTCCCGCTGCTCGCCTCCATCATTGTCAACGCGCATGCCAAGCCAGCGGCGCCAGATATTTGGCGAGAATCCAGCAGAGTAGAACCAGGTTGTACCTCTGAAGTTGTGCTCGCGATCGCCAAAGATGGAAGTGCGCGCACCTCCTGCAGCCCCGTTACGGCCAGCGTTAAATACAGATTCGAGGTACTTGGTAGGCCAGCGTCGATCAACGTAGACGGCATGTGGAACATAGACGGCTTTAAAGCCGTGGTGCAGGGCAGTGGTGGCTGGCCACATCTCGGAGAACATGCTGTGGTGTCGGAGAGAAGTCTCACGGTGCATTGTGGTAAGAAGTTTGCGGGAGATACGCGACGCAGTGATGATTGCAGTACGACGAGGTGGCTTGCCGTTATCCTTGTTATAGCCGGTAAAGTCGTCACGAAGTAGCCAGGTTGTGCCCTCTGGATCGTACAGCGGATTGAAAACAACCAGATCTGCGTCCTCGCCAACGCCCCACTGGTATTGATCCTTGTCAATTGTTGTGGGAGGAATACCATCGCCTTCGGTTTCAAAGATGTCACGCTCGTCAGGTCTTTCAGGGCCCCAGATAAACTTGTCACCTTGCTGGCGCTGGCCGTTTGCGTCGCGAACTGAGCCGTCCGAGTCAGGCTTGACAACGCTCCACAGGTTGTTGGGGCTATTGGTGCCGATTTCGGTTTGCACGCGAACCATTTGTTTAAAGTCTTCCCAAGAGCCGTGGACAGAAGGAACGTAGAAGCGACCATTGCGCTCCCACAAGCCCTTGCGAGGCTGCTTCTTTGCCCAATCAACAACCTTGTCGAAAAGATGGTACCAGTGGCCAGTATAGCGGGCATCCATCTCCCAGTTCCAGAAGTAGTCGTATTCTGGATGCTGATAGGCAAAGTATTGCATGGGCATGTAAGTACTGCGATAGACACCGTGGATTGGCAGGCCGCTGTGGTGAGTCTCCTCGAGACCAGGGTAGACCAAAGACATCTGAGCCTCGGACCATAGAGTCCCCATGCCACGGAATTCCTCTGGGAGAGCATCATTCAATACCCGTTGATAAGTCTCATCATCTGACCAGATCTGTACATCGTTGTTCTTCACATGGACGAGGAAGTGGACTGTATATTCACCGCCAGAGGCCAAAGACAGTTCAGTGATCAGTGATCGGAGATAAACAATGTCCTCCGCGGTATACTGGAAGTCATGCCAAGTGCGGATAACAACAGCAGTTCTTGATAAACGATCCGATCCAACCTTCGGCTTCGCTTTGTTCGGATCTTGGGTATCTTTGATACTCACTCCGGGGATCCCCATTGGCATGGAGACAAAGCGGTTTAACCGTGGCTCAGGAAGGTCCTTGAAACGGTGAATATTCGCAGCAGAGCAACGCTGCTGCGCGTCGCCCCAATTGACATGTCGGTAATCCACCGGAGGAGCATCTTCCCAAATACGGTCTGCTCCATCCCGGTGACCTTCTAGTCCAGCACCAATTCCGCCCTTCTTCACACCATATCCAAGACCGTATGGTCCCAAGCGACCGAAGCGATCGAAACACATGTCGTCTCGGATACCAAGCATCGTGTTTGAGCCCATCACGGGATCTGGGAAACCTTTAGGTACACCGGGGAAAGACTGTACACCTGGAATACGAATAGATCCCTCCTTATCCAAGAAGCATTCCCTTTTTTCACCGTATTTCTTAATGTACTCATTTGAATGATAATCTGGGTAAGGGTTGAACACAGAGCTCTGCAGGGATGGCTTCAAGTCTCGCGAGGCCAATTGCTTCGCATCCTCGTGCGTGGCCTCCTCTCCAGCCACAGGCAGCGCAGAACCACCATTACCGGGGTATTCGGGGACATTTTGGGCGCGGGAAACAAGGCTTGTCAAGCCACCTTCGTAGCGGTTGAGGAATGGAAAGCTTTCCCACGTGGGAGGTTTAGGTGTGCCGACCTTGGGTAGCTCATCGGCGACTTTTGAGACGGACGAGGAAATTGTGAATCGGAAGAGGTTCAGAATAAAGACGACCAAGCCGAAAAATAAGGCGAGGCAGAGCCATCGCATTATGCGCTGGGGCACGCGAAAGCCCACGGCGAGACCACCGCGCCGGCTGCCGCCTCTGAGGGGGGGGTATGAGGTGGAAGAGTTATCGGGGCCGCTGTCGTCGGAGTCATCGCTGGGATCGAGATGGTGATGATGCGAGCGGGAATGTGGGTGTTTCTCGATATCGCTGTCGTGTGAACGGGAAGAATAGGGTGATGGTTTTGTGTATGCCGCGGAGGACCTCCTCGCCTGGACGGTCATAGTGGCGGGGAAGCTGTCAACATTGAAGGACCATACAAGATCCGGGCAATAATAGAGGGGGAAAAATACAAGGGAAGCCTGATAGTGTTAAAAGTGGAGGGAAAAGGGGTGGAGAGCAGCCCCGATAGTGATGTTCGTGTGGTGTGTTTGGTGTTCGCGCAGATCGTCGGCCTGGCAATCAAGGAGGTCCCCGGCCTAGACTCTTCTTCGGTCACGTACACAATGCAACTGTGCAATTCGGAGTCAAGAGAGACTTGTGCTTCTGCTGATCTGTTACAATTGCAGGCGAGATAGTCGCTAATTACTAGAAGCCAGGGCAAAGAAAACAAGGATCAGTGCCAAGACAACACTGGAGACGATTACGCATGTTCACAGCCTTTGCGTGACGTTGGTACTGCAAAGTACTATATTCGGAATTTCCTTCCCCTTCCCTTATATATCCTCGTCTAAATCTTAGACTGGTCATATATTCGAGATCAACAAGTTCACCTGATGAGAGAGAGGGAGAAAAAAAACGATGTATCAAATTGGTTGCCCCTTCCTCTACTCCGTCTAGGGAAACCCGCCTACCACTCCAGGGATCATTTACTCAGAACACAGGAATAACATGAACAGCAATTTTGACGTGGCGCCAGAGAGAAAAATAGAACAAATGAGGCTAATAGCATAGCGTAGAGAAATAGAGCCGTGGAGAGAAAACACACAAAGCACCGGTAGAAAGAATCCCCTGTCTCTTCGAGAGATTCCAATGTTGCCATGGCTTCGCGAATAAACTCCCGCCATAGTCATCATCAATCCATCATTTGCAGATTTTCCCGTGGTATTTCTCTCGCCTGCTACATACACACACAAACATCGCCCTCCCCAATCGCTTTGGTATTATACCCGCTCAATCGCGGTTAGTTTTGCGGAGAGTGTCGGCCAACCACTCAAGACCCTCGTACAGACCATCACCGGTGGTGGCGCAGGTAGATTGGATATACTATAGCAACGTTAGATCAGGGTTTGCAATCGTTTCAACAGTAGAAAAGTGCAGGGCGGGGAACAACATACCCAGGCACGGCGGGTAAGGCTCTGAAGACCAAGCTG